>JAVQJV010014098.1:0-26782 GCA_036024995.1 Gadopsis bispinosus | reverse complement strand
TATATATATATATATATATATATTCCTTTATTCATATTTGTAAATAGATGTGTACTCAGTAGTTAATTTTATTGTCTCTGTATCGTACCTTTAGAGCAACCTTAACACGGAGTCAAATTCCTCGTATGTGTACAACATACCTGGCCAATAAACCTGATTCTGATTCTGATTCTGATTCTGACTACATGTACACTTGTCTCGGCAGACACCTCAATGAAGATGACTGCTGGTGGAAATTGTGTGTATTTTCTGTTTGAATTAATATTAGAATATGGAAAGTATTTATAAAATGTAAAGGTCTTCACGGGACACACATTATAGAGGCAAAACAGGCTGCGTTCATGTAGTGTATTGTTTTTTTCCATTGCAACTGTCCTGTGCTGATATCTGTGATGTCCTGCAAAGAGCCGCACACAGTCAAGAGTTCAAATTTGTTGAACTTTGAACCCAAGCTGCACTCGATATTCGAGTGCAGCTAATGGCTGAAGGCTACTGCTTGAGCTGTGATTAAAGATGGAGGAAAAATTAATAAGGTGCGTTTCTGAACATAATATTATAATAAATTCATTCATTTATTAGTGAGAGCTAACTAAAAAACTGTTCTTGGGTGAAATATTAGCTTTCAGTTTAAGCTGTCAGGTTTGTTACAGAAACTGTGTTCGAGCCATAACTGTAGTGACGTAACTACTGTTAGCAATATTAATACTGTAGCCTGTAGATCGGAACAGATCGTGGCTGGTTTTAACGCCTCGCAAATAGCTTATACCAATATCAAAAGGAATATTTTGACATTTTGGGAAAAGCACTTTTTTGCTGAGAGTTCAATACTGCTTTCATGTCTGCTTTCAAGATAGAGACAGTAGGGGATTTGCTTAGCATGAAGACAGGAAGCAGGGGGAACTAGCTAACCTCGTTCTGTTCAAACTTCAACTAAAAACTCACCTTTAATTGTTACTAATAAACACTTTATATTTCATTTGTTTAATCCATTTACAAACCGACGTAAAAGCAACAGGCTGTGATTTTACGGGGATTTCATGCTGCTTCCTCTTCCGTTTCCGTGGCTACTGGCTGTAGCTTTATACTTATAGTGCAGACATGAGAGTGGTATCAATCATCTAACTCTCAGCAAGAAAATTAATACGCGTATTTCGGAAAAACAGCAAACATTTCCTTTAACGATTTGATATTTGCCAATAAATTATCTCTTACAGACTCCCCAACTTCGCCCCAGTAATCCTGCACTGAGCAAAGCAGCACACACTATAATATATAATGTAAATGCAGCTTCATGCTGTGTGTGGAGTAAATCAATCTATCAACCTACCGAAGTATTGCAAATACTTTAATACTCATACGTAATTGGAAAGCCCCACTTTGATCAATTAGTAGAGCTTAGTAGTATTTTATGAGCGTTTAAATTTAGTTCTACAAATAATCATTCATCCAATTTTCATTCAAATCAGGGTAGTGGAGTAATTGTCCAAATTATAACCAAATGAACCCAAACCAAATGTGGATCTCTGAAAAACAGAAAAATCTGAATCTACCGTAAATCTACCGGAATCGGAAGCCTTGTGGTCTACCTTGCCAACATTGGGCGAGTCTTTGGTTCTAGTGGCAGCTTGGAGCAGGCAGGAGGGGGCAGGAGGTGGGTTTTTCTGGATCATCTCCCTGAAGCAGGTGGAGAGATGAGCAGGAGCTGGATCAGAAGCCTGGACTTTTTTCCTCGATGTCAGGTTGAGCTTCTCGGCTGCCCTACGGGAGAAGAATGGGAGGGTGGCATGTTACACCACTGAAATGTATGGTGTAACCGGTACAGACATGCTGCAGAACACATTTTTCTTCATACACCAATTTCTGTTTTAATATGGATATATTCACCTGGCTAAAATGGACATAGCAGCAGTGTTGGCGATGGTCACCACTCTGGATATGTGAGGGATCTTTGAGCTAGTCGGTACGATCCCGGCGTCACCACAGCCCCGTGCAGCATCATCTGCAGCCTGCTAGGGGACACAGCTCATTATGAAAATCCAAATCTGTCATGGCCCCCCCTGCACCCACTCCAAAGGGGGCTATTATCGTGGGAATTACTGTGGGGACAAGTGTAGGGTGCGTCTGTCTAAGTAGGGCATCTAGGCTGAACGCACAGTGGGTTAAACACACGCCATTATATATTACAGCTCTAGCTGGCTGCATGTGGCGTGTGAGGGATCGTTTGTGATGGCTGCAGTGACTGCTGTCTGGCTTTAAAATGTGACTCAAAGTGAACATACAGCCACTGCCTCTGAGACACACACACACACCCTCAGTCAAGCAGCCTTCTGTGAAGCGACTCCAACACTAACACAGCTGTAGCTCCAAAGTGTGTGTTTTGCGCTCATTCACAACTGTGCCGCGTGTATGCAACATGACCTACTCAGCATGCGTATGCTACTGCTCAAACATGAAGTCACCGACCCCTCGCCGCGGGCCTCACAGCCAATGTCCTTGTATTACAGTGCTCTCGCATACCGCTCATCGTCTCAACACAGTCCCTGCCTTTTTTTGGGGCAGGATAACAACGTCAGCGCAGTATTTTTCTTTTAATAATGTCTTTAAACTGCCAATTAGTGCCATAGAAGAACCGCAGTTGTGGTTGGTTTGGAAGAGGCTTTGAGAAGGATAAAGCCAGGGCTAAGTGAATATGTGTAGCCAGAGATAATATAGACAATCTATAGATACTCCCCCGCCCCTCCTCCTGTTTTCCTAATGACTCATATCTTCTGTGATAACCTTTTTTCCTCTTCACTTTCCTCTTTCTCTCTCCTGTGATTTCTCTCTGCATTTGCTCTCTTTTTTCATGTCTTGTTTCCTCCTCTCCTCTCCCGCCCTCCTCTCCATCTCTTTAAATGGTCATTTCTCCTCAGTCCTTTCTCCTGCCTCCCATCTAAAACATTTCATTTCCCTTTTTCTTCCTCTGCTATCCACTTTTCCTCCGCCCTCCTATTTGACGCCTCTCTCCTTACTCTTCATCCTCCACTTTCACTCCTCTTATATTGTTTCGCCTCAGCCACATAAAGCCTGTATTGATCCGCTCTCACACTGAACCTGCTTGGCTAATTTCTCATACAGATTTGATTGGATAAGTCGATTAAAAATTGTAATATGTAATTACAATATTGCTCTCAGGACTATTTTAGCTCAATTGTCTATTCCCTAAGCCCCACCCCCTTCAGTTACTGCTGTTATGTCTGTCCAGCTGTCCTCTCTCATATGGCACATCATGCTAATGGTGGCAGCTTTACCACTTGAAATTCTTAGTAATTTTTTTAACAATGGGCCCTTGATTTCAAACAAAAGTAGACAAAAAAACATTTCTCATTTCTAGCTTGTGACGGTTTTGTGACAGATTTTATCAGATAGCTAATTAAGCTAACAAAGTGGTTGAAAACGCCTTCGGCTGACTCAGTGTTTCCAGCTGACTCGTTTTAAAACAAAAATCCTGTAAAGGGGTCATAAATATGCTAAAAGAATGAGGCTAAAGACGAACATCCCAGGAAAAAAAGTCATCATCCTCACCCGTTGGTGATCCATGTAGAAGACAGAGAAAGAAAGAAACAGCATTGTTCTTGTGTTTCAGTGTAGAGCTACAGTAGTTAATCCAAGTATTATAAGTATAATAAGGGAAAATGTAAGATCAGACTCATTCATTCTAACATATTTAGGCTTGCTGCTTATGTGGCTTTCATACTTGAACAAGCAAGACACAGGTTAGACTTATTATCCTCATCCTTATTGTCCGTATCATCATAGAGTATGTTTTCTTTATGTTTCAAGGGGAAAAAACGTTTAAGATGAAAACATTGACATTAACTGATGTGTTTGGCAACGTAATGCTATCTATCACAGATAGCAGGTTTAGCTGTAAACTTCCCCAAATCCAAAGTCTGATAGCATCCAGGATGTGGATGTGCTATCGTGAGGTTTTATAACACAGCCTGTAAGTCCACAAAATATTGTAGTATGAAATTCTCCTTGGAAGTAAGGCCAGGTTAAGGTTACTAGCCTGCTGTATACTGTAGTAAGCTAGATAGCCGCACATACTAACGTCTCGAGCTTATGTGACAGCAGGTAAACGCACTGTTTATTCAATTCTCAATTCATTTCTTTGCACATCTGCACTTGTGTTTGGGATAAAAGACACAACCTTTCAAACTCTTTATATAAGGAATGTCGCTCTCACTACAGAACCATGCACACCGCCTCATTATGTGCATGGTTATGGTTGCTAAGCTATAACTGGACAATTGCTCATCCAGAGAGGGGTTTTGTGAACGGGAACTGTGATGTCCAAAAAGATTCTCTGTCAACCAGACCACATAATATCCACAAGTAGCACGTCAAAGGTAGGATATCTATATGTATCTTTTGTTCACATGGATCAGGAGTAAAAGCCCACCAAAGCTGAACCAACGACATCATATAAAACATCTAAAACACTCTCACTCACCTTGGACAGGCTTATAAACTTTTTCATTTGGAGACTTGGGGGATGGTGTGCTCAGTCTAGTGTGGCTTCCATCACAGTAATGTATATTTCTACAGCCGGCCTGCTAAATATGACCATCCCCCCTATTGATCACAAGTGCTTTTTGACTGTCTGGCATTTATGACGGGGTAAATCATGAACCAATTCCATTCCATTAGCAAAAGTACTTTTGAACAACGTACTCATCCCTGGGATCTAAATAGGCTCTGATTAGGCACTATGAATCATTGCTTTGCTGACATGTGCACCCGTAAAGACGTACTTTACCCATATAGTTCATTAAAAGGGCAATGCACACAAGGGGATGTGTTCTGTGTAATTTAGTGGTAAGAGAAGGCTTTTAGGGGTACCTGATGGTGAGAGTAGATGGTGACACCATCCGTGCTGGAGACAGGATTAGAAGTGATCAGGTGCTGCTGCTCCTCTACCCAGCGGTCCATATCGGCAGTGGGGAGCTTGGGTCCCCGCCGCCTGAGGGTTTGAGGGGTCCTCTGAGGCGTCCTCGGGCTTCTTGGGCTGTGAGGACTGTGGGTGCGACTGCGCGGTTGATGCGCAGCCATGGCAGCTTCCCATGGCGCTCTGTCTCCATGCTTTGTTTCCCTTTGTCCCAGCAGAGTACCAGTACTAAAGCGGGGTTCTAAAGGAGGCTTGGCTAAAGACTGACCCCGGCTCAGAGCCAGGTGGACGGCCTCTTGTTTGAGCTGGTTCAGGTTTACACTGCAGGCTCCACACTCACCCTGCTCCCTCTCTCTGTCCCTGGACTCATTGGCGGAGCGGCTATGGACACGAAGGTTGTCATGAAGAAACGCCGACAGGTCACTAGAGTCCTGCAAAATCACAAAGACGTGGCAGAAAGTATTTTACATTTACTAATTACAAACAAATTTGGCAATTATGTGTTTGTAGTAGTTACTTGCCTGTAATTGACATAAGCTCTGTTTTCACGGAAGAGACTAAGCTAATAAGATCAGCCCCAGCTTCTAGTGAAGACATAATAACAAAGCTAATTTGCTTTGTTTGATTTCTGGCTTGAGAATTACATGAATGCTCACTGAGCACTAAGTCGTGGGAAGGCACTGAAAGCAATCTTAGTACTTAGTGAAGTAATCATAGAGTCAGGAGTATTGATTAATAATACCCCTGTCATCTTTAAAAGTGCAGTAAGCAAAGAAAACATACATCTGCACCTCTAAAATAAATCTAAACGTGTGATGAATCTGTTGTTAACCACCATTTCATGGAGAACAACATGCTGCCAATGGTTAAAGGAGCATTTTATTTTTATTTTCCCTGCTGGGTATAGTAATAAATAAGAAATTAGATATAAATGATATGTTCTTGCTGAAACTGAAAATTGTGTTCTGTGGCCACAACACAGGTGGTAAAGTGCTATAAAATGATATAAACAATAGATCAAGGCTTTGTTTCTGTCTGCGAATGAGTGCTGGGCAGTCAGTCAGTCTTATCATTTTGCAGAATCATGTCATAATAATTTAATGAGCCTGTGTTACTTTAATAGCTGTTATGTAGACAGAGGATAATAATCATTCTGACAACATGAGGTTTGAAAGCGTTTAAATCTTACTACTACTACTATACCTGAGGTTCCAGGCTGTCAAACCTAACAAAATGATCGTCACACTATCGTCTCGCTTTTCATCCCGACAAAGACACTCTTGCATCATATCCTGTTTGGTCTGCACTTGACACCTACCAACATCGGACACGCTCACTCCCTCCTCCATCCCCATCCATCCTGCGAGCAGCACATTGCCAGTGATCCATATTCCCCAAGAAGTGTACTGTAGGAGCTCTCAATAATTATGTAAAAACAAGTCATTCAAACTCTAAAAGTGCTGAAACATCAAAGACTAAATGTATGCCTTCGATAAAATGATACCCAGGGATCGCAAAGTCGCATCTACGTCCTGACTCTCTTTCTTCAACATCAAATTGCCAAAATAAACATTTCAGTTTCAGGTTTGACAGTCTTGCATTTCTCAAACAGCAATGATGACAGATATATTTAGGGAGAAGTGTGCTGTAGTGGCCAGATGGGTGACTGAAATGTCCATCTAATCCAGATTTCAAGCCCATCTGACATTACAGAGACATGATGCTTTTGAGAAAGCATGGATCAATAAACCTGCAAGGAGCTAGCTGGCTTATCAGATTTCTTCTGACCATGTCTGTGGCCACAAGATACCATCTCTCTCCTCCACGCACTGTGACCTGCTCTGGCCAGTGGTCTCTGTCTAAAAGCATGATGCTAGCTGGGCCCCATCCCACTTAAGAGGAGAAAAATAAAAAGCCCTCCCTCAGTGGAGAGGACTGCGGAGATGACACACGGATGGCGAGATGAAATATTCATGCCCATTTGAAACCGCTGGCGCAGGAATGACACGAGTCTACTTTGTCGATTGGAGTGTGTTTGATGGATGTTAGTGGTGACAAATGTACAGATGGCTGGTGTGCATACCTCCCAGAGGCAGCACTGTAAAGATTGATGTGCCCGCGTGACCGTTAAAGCGCTTTTATAACTGACTTAACACGTGCAGCATTCCCACACACAGTCAGAAAGTGTGTTAAAAGTGATAGGTCTATTAACAAAGTCGACGTGTGTGCGATTATATTTGGGCTGCTTCTAATGCTTGCTTTTGTTAATGAATCAGTTAATCCTTTGGTCCGCAAAATGTCCGAAAATAAATACATTTCCCAAAATCATTGATGTTGCTTAAACATTTCGCTTTTACTATCACAGCACACTATAAAAAAAGAATTGGTTAACTGACTAATCATTTTATCATCATATATATATATATATATATGTGTGTGTGTGTGTGTAAATTATTTAGCATACTTACTCTATCATAGTTCACATTTGTTGAAAATGTGCTCCATCAAACATGACTTATCATATATATATATACAGCATGTCGACTATAACCCTATACCACCACCTGCTGAAAAGTCCTGGGATGTGTTTACTTGAATCCGCCTATAGTTTTGTCTATGCCAACACTGGACCCCAAACACCCCTTTAACAGTCTATTTTTCTTCCCCCCCTCATTAAGATCTGTAGCAACCTAGAAGTGAGCAGACGGATCCTAAGTGCATTGGCGGTCCACCACATCCCTGGCACAGCTCCATCGGAGCATCGTGCGTGGATTACTGACCTTGCAGGAGAAGTGATGGTGAACAGCCAGGCTCAGGGCTTGTTTCTTGAGCGCAACAAGGGTCGCTGAGCACTTCTCGCACCGCGCAACTTTCCTGTCAGACCTCCCAACGCCGTTATTCGCCGACATGGCGCCTCTCCATATGGTCCCGCTGCCAGACATAGTGCTCCTGATGCGGTCTCCTATGGTTCCAGGCAGGGACTTGTATGACGGGACGGCGTCTGATCTCTGGCACATGTTCCGATGCGGCTCTCCTGTGGGCCCCCCGGCACCCTCCGGAGCGGGGCGCTCCTTGGGCTGGCAGCCTTTCCGTTTAATACTTGCAGAAAAGCCCGCGGGCTCGCAGTGCTGCACTTCTGGGCTCTGAGAAGAAGACAAAAAACTGATTATGAGAAGGATGTATGTGGGCTTCGGCAGCGGGGAATTAGATGTCAATCGACGTGGACAACTGTAACCACACCCAAATGTTGTTGGGGTTGTTTTTTTCTCGCAGTGCAACAAAATCATTCTAATAGGAAACTACAGAGGCCGCGCAGTGTTTTCTACAAGTGTGAACAAATTCTGCTCACATGGAATAAATCTGACTCACCCAGCGTGTCCCTCCGACCGAGGCAGGAAATCTCTCTCCTCTTCCAGTCAGTGATGACATGACAACTTGTTAATATTTAAAAAGACACCCGAGCAAAGGCAGGGTGCGCTTTTAGTTAATCGTGCCAAAGCCACGTGGATATCAAGCAAAAAAATGTGACTCATGGCAGCCTCGGGAGAAAAATATGACGGACTAAGAGGATGGAGAGACTGTCCCGGAGCTGGAGGGATGACAGTGGCACTGTGGAGGAGGAGGAGGGTGCGAGCGCACCGGAGAGCGCTGCTTGGATGCACGTATTTACCGTAGCCCTCCTCGGGGAGGCGGTAAGGAGCAGGTGGTCGGACAAACAGTCAGAAAGGAAGAGCTGTTGCACCGTTTGTTAATGCAATTCACTTGGTACGGCTTTCTTTTCAAAATATAATTATTCCTGTGTAAACTCGTATGTCTACTGTGAACCTTCTTGCAGCAGCATTTACAGATTATAAAGATTCCTGCTGTGGACATCACTGTAACATCCCTATAATATTACTGTGGGAGCTGTAGAACCTTAAATACACAGCCCGAGGCTCCACCCAGAACTATTATAAGGTCTGGCAACCGTTTCTGTCCTATTATGAGAATGCGTCCCACCCCCACACACACACACTTTTTATAAAGCATTTTAATAATTTAGTTTTGTTCAGTTTTTTAATTGTCATTATTATTATTAAACGCCCATTAATTGTAGTGAAGTGGTACAATTTCTGTGTTTTCTCTTTTTGGAGTGTGGAGTACTACTCTGTACAACAGGAAAATCAATATAAATATTTGAATAATAATTATGCCAACCATAATGGTGTCACTATAATGTGCCTTCTGATTATGTTATTGTTACATAGGCCTAGCGCCTAATCATGGCACTTAGTTATAGTAGCCAAGTAAAAAGAACAAATAGAAATATAAGGAAGGCTTTTTTAAAACAACTTTACTGAACTCTGCAAAACGGGGGAACATCAAACATAAGTCTGCATACATGCAGTTCTATTATAACATAAGGCAGAGACAGTATAGACATTATATTAAAGGGTTACTTCAGCAGTTTAGTACTGCGCTTCCATAAAGTTGTGGGACTCAAAAGCGACAGGTCAAAAACAGAATGGGCAAAATCGATGCGGCAGAGGCTGCGAAATACTGGCTTTCAGTATGTGTCAAGCTCTAAAAAAGCAGGAGCCTGCATCTCTACATCTGATGACATCGTCAGGATTATTTTCTCAGGCTTGACATATAACTCCAGAGCCACGGAAGACATTGCACAGCTGTTTTCACACGCTGAGTACCAGGACAAGCTAAAGGAATTTTATGAATAAAGTCGGTGGAGTTCCCCTTTAAATTAATTAATAATACCAAAGTTAGCAAAACATCAAATGTGCTTGTTGTGTCTTTCCAGCAGAGTGACAGTGTTTGTGCTTATATGCACAAACATCATCCACGTCAGTTGACAAACATCTGAAAATGACTGTATTTGTTGATCTTGACTCGTGAATTTGGTATTTCTCTATCAGGCAAGAACTTTTTTACAGTCATCAACACTTCTGTCGTCAGTGTGAGCAAATAAAAAAAATAATGAAATAAAATTGCTCGTGTCCACAATTTTCACTCTTCACACATAATTCTCACCGTGGACGTAGGAAAATGTGTGCTCTTTCATAAAATGTAACTATGGAAAAAATCGGTCATACACATTTGGCTCTGTGAGCTTCCAAGTGTAGGCATGTCCCACCAACTGCCGCATAGACTCTCATAGCAACCGAGGTCAGATGCAGAAACAAGGCCTTTTCTTATCTGCTCCAGAGCTCACATTTTTGTCACTACACACACACATTTCGCACAGTGTGTTCAGCAGGCTTTTTATCTGTCTCCTGATATAAAATTTAGCCAACAGCAGTTACTGTCTTAGTGCTGTATCCAGGATTTTGAGAAGTTTAGTCTCCATAAAATGAGCTGTCTGACCTGTCTAAGTTTCAGTCGGCCCTTCCCACCCTTCAATCACTCAGGGTGCCATAGCGACCGGTGCGTGTGTGCGCGTCACTCACAGCAGGAAATCCCAGCGCTCACATCATCGACCTTTAAACCACAGAGTACCACATGTATGGATACTCAGCTAGAGACTCCGTTTAAACTTTAAACTGGCCGCAAGATGCTCAACTATTAAAACAAAACAAACAAACAAACACGGACCCTGAGGTCTTTTATCGTCACACAGTGAGACACAAACACACGTGAAGGTTTTGACCAGAAACACACACACGCATATTGCGTCCCCCGATGAAATTTGTCCTCTGCCTTTAACCCATCCCAGCCGTCCTTCCTCCTGAGGACAGCCTGGAGCAGTGGTCAGCCTTTGATATGGCGACCTGGGACCCAAGTCCGAGTGCCCGTGCCCTGTCTTGGTCAGGCACAGGGCAGGAGAGCAGCCCGTTCTTCTTGCACGTTTTTCCTTGTATGGGGTTATATATTTTTTTTAAGGAGGAAACCCCAAGTGAACATGGGGAGAACGTGCAGACTCCACACAGAAAGGCCTGGTCTCCCAGGGGAATCGAACCCAGGACCTTCTTCCTGTGAGCCACCATGCCACCAACTACTATTAAACTCTTATTCAACTTTTTGATATTTTTACAGTTGTTGATTTATCACAGATTTAGTGTTATGCTTTTTTCATCCTGTTCTGAGTTTATAATGGGGGTGTGTGTGGTGGAATGCTTCAGAGTGCGTGACATCGTCGCTAGAGTGAGGAGCTGTAAAATCTTCTTAAAACTGTCTGATAAAATTGCTATTTAAATCTAAGGACAAATGGTTTTTGAACTGTCTGCCTTAATTAATCAGAAACCTTTTCAACTGTCTCAGTAACTGTAATGTTATTTGGGCTCCCACAGTCTTGAGCAAAACACAAATGAGAGAACCTTTGAAACTGATTTATCTGCCTTTTTTTAACTTCAGTCACATACATATACATGTTCAGCAACTCTTTCTGGTGAAGACAGTGAGGTTGTTTCACTAATGCAACCCATGTTTTCTTTTATGATGGTCAGTTTTCTGAGTGAAACCTTCAGTTTCTCTCAGTCTGGCTCAATGACTCAGCACTTTTAAGGCACCAGATAGACAGACACACACAGCTGTTGTTAATTGGGTGGTAAACCTCCATCAGTTTGTTGCTCTGTTCTGATTGGTGGATTGATGTTGAATTATTTTAGTCTGTGTGAGAGAGAGAGAGAGCGAGAGAGAGAGAGAGAGAGAGAGAGAGAGAGAGAGAGAGAGACAGACAGACAGGCGGGCAGGCACAGACCGGGGGAAGTAGGTTTGTATGTATATAACAGTTAACAAGGACAGAGGTCACAACTGCTAAAAATATGGTAAATGGACTCTTTCTTATATAGCGCTTTTCAACCAAACCAGTTCCCAAAGCGCTGTAACAGTAATCTAAGCTAGAACAGCAGTCTAATTCACCCATTCACACACCGATGGGGACACAGTTGCCATGCTGGCCTCCACCGGGGGAAACTTGGGGTTCAGTGTCTTGCCCAGGGACACTTCGACATGTGGACAGCAGGGGCTGGGATCAAATCACCAACCCTGGGGTTAATGGACGACCGCACTACCCTCTCAGCCACAGCCGCCCCTGATGGGTTATTATTATGGGTTTTTATCTTATTTCCCAGCATTGTTGCACATCAACTCTGCGATCTTATCACATTTTCTCCCGGGTCCACATATCCAGCCTGCTCCACATGAACTACCTCTTCTGTCAGGATGATGAGTTGTGTGCTACGGGCATTAAATTTAATTGACATATGCCAAACAATGCTTGTTCTCCATGATGCGGCCAGAGTCGGTTCCATTTAACGTTTCAAACAGTCTGAGGTTTTGTGGAGCTAACATGTAGCAGGCCTCTCAGAGGGCTAAAGTCCAGCAGGCTCCACCTGGGCCTCCTCCTGAAATTGTTGCATCATCGATGGAGGCACGCAACTTCAACCCCTGGGGGGCGTTGTGGTGTACCGATGGTGTTTACACTTTACTCCTAGTAACCGAGAACTGACTCGGGACTCAACTGGGGCCAGGTCCATCTTATATTATGGGTCTCTGTAAAGAGTCGGTCTGGACCTGCTCTGTATGAACAGGTGCTGTGAGATAACTTAGTTATGATATGGGGCTGCATAAATAAACCTGAATTGAATAGAATATTTCGGCTCTGGCCGGTTGTCCATAGGTTCATGTCAGACTGGAACTGTCTTCTGCTGGATTGCTAAGTTATTGCTGAACACTTGCAGATAATGAAGTGAACAGTGACAGTGATTACAATCTTTCTTTGGAACCTAAATTCAGAAGGACTTAACGTGGAGCTGAAGCTGCAAAGTCAAACTGTATCGTCACGCCTCAGAGGGATGGCAGCTCTCTTTGATCCAGACCCAGTGTAACTAACGAGTGCTTGATTGACACGTCCCGGTGCATTGCCAAGGTGGTCTCTAATGTCAATGACAACTGTCCCTCTGAGGTCCTTTTTTGTGCATTTAGGGTTTTGTCCCCCACCCACCCCTATTTCCAGCCACGCCTCCCTGCAGATCTGTGCAGATAAGGAGGGATGGCTGCAGGGCTGCAGCAACCCGACTCGAATGGGCCTGTGAGGCCTTTGGCATCAGGCCCAGATGGAGAGACAACCCACTGCAGGCCCCATGGAGGAGCTTTGGGGAGGGAGAGATGGATGGAGGGAGGAGGGAGAGAGGGATGATGCCGGCTGAAATCAGACAGACCTGAGGCAGATGTTAAAATACTCGCGCCGGCTTTTTTGGTGGCGATCTCGCTGCAGAAACACGCCCGTCAGTTTGCAGGCGGTTTCTATGCGACACATGCACACTGGCTTTGTTTCTGTCAGCCAGGAACAAGTCAGGTCCTAGATAACGTAGAGACACTGTCTCGTCTCTCCCAAACTGGTGTGGTGATAAGCTGCAGCCAAGGTGCAGCGTCCAGGCTTGAACACAATCCTCAGAGGGACTATTTTATTTTAATTTAACATAAAATCATAAGCGCGTCGAGACTGATTTCATGGGGAATTGTTTTACTGCTTCCTAGTGAATTAGAACACAGAGCCACTTTAAATAAGACTTGGGCCACAGTACAACCTTTCTTATCATTTCTATCAGTCATTTTAACTTGTACTCATCTGGGAACACAGTAACGCTGTCAGATGGAGTAAGAAACTACAAGTTTAGTCAAACTTATTATTAACTTTTCTGTCTTCACTCACTTTCCCGTTCTGTTTCTTGCAGCTTTACTGCAGATTTATCCTTTTATTGTGGGTGTTAAAAATGCAAACAGTGAGTAAAGCAACGGATGTGTGTGTGTGACCCTCCTGATTATAATCCAGTACCTGCCCTGCAGATACACACACACACATCTGGTCACTCCATCTCTCTCTGTCGCCTCATCATTTCCTCGCCGTGTTAAGATGCTTATTTCCCATCTCTTGATCTGCAAGTCATCCTTAAACCTTTTAACACAGCTCTGGCCCTGCGGACTAATCGTATTCCATAAATATTTCAAAAGGGCGGAAAGGGAGGTTGCCTTATCTGGAGCCCCGACGATAATCATCTTAACCAGGACCATTATGATTTTAATTACCTGTCTTTGATTCCCTAACTCGGGAGCGTGGTTATTCCTGGCCCTGCGGTACATTCCAGGTTAAAAAGATCACTGGGATTATCTCCCCGCCGATAATTGAGTCCATGTCAGAATGCAGATTTATCCGTGGAGAGGAGTGTAACGTTAAACCACCCTGTCTTCAGTCAGTCAGAGTGATCTTTCAGAGCTGAATCTGGAATCTGATGAGTTCAGACAGACGATTATTTTAAGTGTAAATTATTCTGCTTCCTTTAAACTTCCAAGACTCAAATTGAAGAAGTGGTTTTCTTTTCATTTTATCTCCGGACTCATTGCTTTATTAGATCTTTCTCTATTTATTTGAATCCCTCAAGTTCATTATTGTTTATGCACTTGTGTTACTTGACCTGTGACCTACGCTCAACAAATTAGGAGGACATTCACGATATTTACCTCATTGTTATCTGGTCTGATATTCTTGTGCAATAAAGATGATTACACTTTATTATGGGTTTTTTTTAATGGACTTTTTTCTTTACATTTGTCAACCAAAAAAATAGAAAATCTAATCTGGCATTTGCAATTTCAGTTTTCAATTTGTTTTAAGAAAGTGGCGAAACTATGATGAATGAATTATTGAACTGCAATTTGTCTTTGTGTCATTAGTGAAACCGTATCCTGAGCTGTCCTCACCAGCCACTGTACGTCATGAATCTGTGCTGATTTCAGCAGGTGTCGAGGTGATGAGTCGCTGTAGAGCCATCCTTCACACGGCTAAAATTAAAATCTGCCCTATGATTTCAACCGATTGGATTTTACATGGCTGTTGTTTGTAGTTACCAGGGCTTTTACTGTATAACAACACACACACACACAATATCCACCTGGTGGCTGTGTGCATGTTTGCAGTGATGTGAAGTCAGGCAACATGTTTTTTCTCGCTGTGGGTCAGCTGACAGAGAGGGAGCATGCAGCCCTGCAGACAGCCAAGACTCAATGTTAATAAAGAGGAACATGTTCTTTGGAAAGTGCTGATCTGGCTCTGTCTGTCCCCCCCCCCCCACACCACCATGATATCTGCTTTGAAATGACAAGGAAGTGACAAAATGACTGGGGCTAACAAGAGGCACTGGAGAAAGCACACACACACACACACACACACACACACACACACACACACTCAGACACACACACACACACTCACGGCCATAAGGACACACACAGTGTGCGTTCATATGGGAGCTCTCACGGGGGCCCGTCCAGGGCCACATATGGGACACTCATGGACACACTCACACACTGGCACAGGGTTTTAATAATCATGTCTGGAAAAATTAACTTTGAATCCAGAGCTTTTTATGTTTGCCCACATGCTCAACAGGCCCCTTCCATTTTTACTGCCAGCTTGTTAAGTGTCTTCTGGCAGCGCGAGGTAAAGAGCCCATTCCAGCCGGGCAGCCCGAAAAGAACCCTTCCTCACCAGCCAACCAGCCAATTACATGCAAAGCAATTCATCACGCTTAACTAAATCATTATTAACATAAAGATTCTGTCTCCTTTTAGCTGGAGTTCAAATAAATGAAATGTTGGGAGCAGAGAGGCAGCTCGTCCGGTTAACCAGGCAGCGTCTATCAACCACTTCCTGAGGACGCAAATTAATTTTTACTTTTTAAGGAATTTTACCTGGCAATTTTCAATCTACTTACAGCATTTAAATACACAATAATAGATTAATTCTTGCCTGTAAGGAGACTAAATAAAAATATGGATGTAAACTTGTGTCGTTATTACACTGTAGCTTTACTGTTTGTACGGTAGATTTTTACACTGCAAACTCTCTAAAAATGTTTCATTGATTTCCCCAATAGAATCAAAATTAGGTTTATTGCTAAGTAGGTTTTTGCCTACAAAGAATTTGCTTTAGTGAATTGGTGCATTAAAATGTGAAGAAATATAAAATAAGTAAAATAAGATAAAAGGTGGTAAAAATATTACAATATAATGTATATATACATAATACATATATTATGTATAATACAGGTTGCATGTGATAACTAAACACACGGACAGGCCGGCGATGGGTTGCTTTTACTCCAATTTTCTTATTTTAAAACAAGTAAACTGTTGAGTCCTTTTAGCAGTTTTGTCTCCATATTTGTATTTTAAAGCTACATTCAAAGGCCAGTTCGGCTTCTAATGTCTGTTACTGACTGTTGAAAGCCCACAGAGCGTCAGGCCACGCCTCTCTGACTGACTTCATCTGGAGTCATACACCAGCTTCTGGACCAGGACAGAAAGTGATTGTCCTGACTTTAGAGCGCCTCAGATTAATGGTGTTGTCATGTGACCCAGACCGGTTTCAAATCTAAATAAATAAATCTTGTGATCCCTGTCATCCTCCTTCTGAGGGCAGCTGGAGCAGAGGTCAGCCTTCTGTGGCGACCGGGGACCAGGTCCAGTGAACATCCCCGTCCTGTCCTGGTCAGAGACAGGTCAGGATAGACGCACAACCGGGGGCAACTTAGGGTTCGGTGTCTTGCCCAGGGACACTTCCACATGTGGACAGGAGGAGCTGGATGACCCTTCAAGCAGCCATCAGCTAATATGTTTGTTACAGGCCACGTTCAACAGAAATATTTTGCAACAAGACAAACTGAGTAAACTGCACATATTGTTCGGGAGGATTTTAGTGATTTGCATTCTACCAAATGTCAGTGGGATTTCTTTCTTTCTTTAACAGAACCCAAACGTTCTGATTCCACTTCCATCTGTTATGGAACCGCAGCCTCTATCACACATACATACTGTATTCTTGGTATCGGTATATAAATCCTCCTTCATAGCTCATGCATTTACCTTTGCCAGAACTGTCTCTATATGTACCGCTAATATTTATAGAACATGTCATTGCTGTGATGCTTTTGTATTGTCAGTCCTACAGACCTGCTCCTCTGCAGGATGCTACTGCAGTCGCATCACAGTGCATGCAGCCATCTACACAACTGAACCTTACAAATATCGTACATGTTCCTCTCATTTCACAAGCATGTATGGCACGCCTCCCCAAAGAAACCTCATTTTACATCCTAATGGCTTGGACGTACACACACACACATAGCGCACTTGCCAAACCAAATACAAACAGCTGTCACGCTAAGACCCCATCCAAACTAGCACCTCTTCTTCCTTGTGATTATGGAGCGCATTTTGGCAGGAGGCGCTGGCCTAATAGCCATTTAGCTGATTCCAGTGAGGAGATATTGGGGGAAAGTTGGTGGCGAAGTGCTTTCATGCAGACTGCCAGCGACGGAGAGCCCCGGCTGCCTTCCATCTCCTGAATGAGACGCAAATTATCACAAATCATTTGGGAGCGAGAGGCAGAAGCAACCCCCTTTTATTTTTTGGATGCATTAATAATGTTTTCAGTCACTTTGTTGGCGGCCTGAAAAAGGTGGGCCCTGCCAAAGATTAGCTTGATAAATTGCCTAATTGATCCATTCACTTTTTAACTGATGCTTTATTAAGAGGCTCTGGAGTGAGGCGGAGAGGTGGGGAAAGGCTGCACACACACACATCTGAAACAGTGCAGGACAAAGACAGCTCAGCGTACGAGTAGTAAAGGATTGGAAGTATTCCAGTCCACAGTATGAAGAAGTACACTGCACTTCTGCCCTCAGTCATCCATTACATTTCCCCACTCTGGGTTATTCATGGAGAGAGTAACACACTCCATCATAATCAGCCTTCTTAGCTGTGAGCATATTAAAATGCTTTAATACATAGATGTTGGAAAGCTTACGCTGACTGTTAAGGTGATGGATGGAGGAACACCGTGCATTACGGAGCAACTGGGATTCTGACTGACGCACTGCAGACAGAAGACTTTAAACGGACTCTGCAAAAACACACCACTGGTGTTTTTGGGTTGTTTGTCTTGAATGATTAAAGTAAATATTAAACTGTTAGCAGCGTCAGCGTGGAAGTCTTTAAGTCCTAAATACACCAAATATCTTCAATTCTGTAATCAGTTTATCTGTTAAAGCTGCACGTTGCTGTTGTTGTGTTGTTGCTGCTAATGTTTTTCTTGGTGTTAACATCAGTAGCATTACTACTACTATTATTTTTATTAATGTTAACATCAGTAGCATTACTACTACTATTATTTTTATTAATGTTAACATCAGCAGCATTACTACTACTATTATTTTTATTAATATTAACATCAGTAGCATTGCTGCTACTGCTGTTGCCTTCCATCTGCATGTGGAACTGTACTGTGCTGCTGTGTTCTCTTTCTTTCTGCTCCCTCTCTTTAAAGTAGCGCTATATAAATAAAACTGAACTGAACTGATCAATATTTTTTTTGGTTGACAGTGGATGAAATGACTTTATGTGTAGTGAAAACCCCAAAGAGGATTATCGGCTGACTCTGCAGCTCCTGTCAGCTGTACGAGGCCCACCGTGTCCACATGTCCACTCTTTGACTGGCTGGCAGGAGACTTTTGCTCTCCTATTAGTCTCCTATTAGTACGTAAGCAATGCACTCTAATGACAAGCTTTTGTCACTTACTTTTAGTTGTTAAACCGATCTTCAGTCCACCTCTTGGTTGTATTTTAAAGGTCTTCTTAAGATGGGACTTTTTCACAACTTCCTGCAGCAGCTGTATTTGAAATGGCACAGATGTGACCATTACACCTTTGTTCCTGTTCTGTGGTGAAGCTGCAGTCGGCTGGTACGTGACAGCGTGACTGGAAGCATGTTCAAATGAAATAGGTGAAGAGCAGAGCAGGAAGTGTTCCTGGTTTCCTTCCTGTTGTGCGACACACGCTTATGTTCAGCACTTCCTACCAAACCTCAGATGGAGAGTGGTGCCATGTTTTCTGAATGCCCCTCTTCTTGTAGTTGTCCTCATGTCGTCTGTTACCTCCTGACAGGCGCAACACAATTACAGTTTGAGGACTGGCATGAATTTGCCAAAAAAAAGTGAAAGACATCAAATCAGCTGCCTAAAATTCAGTCACTTTAGTGACAACAGCCTTGTTCAACACCATCCACTCTTTCACAGTTGGAAGGAAAGTAATTAGCTAAGTCTTTCCCCTAAAATGAATCTGATGCCGTGTCAAAGCTTGTCTAATTCCGGCTATTCCCTCTACAAGAAGCAAGTACGGCACTTGTAGCAGTCAGCATAATTAATTTGATTGATTAGAAGAGGTATGTGAACATTAGAGTCTGTGGTGTTCGTGCATTCAGGCAGTCATTTTGTGGCCAAGCGTTGTCATTAGGCTGATTTTGTGACGCTCAGCCTGCTGCAACTCCAACTTCCTACATCTCCCAGAATGCCTGTCAACAACCCCCAGAGACAGGGTGTGAACATGTTGCCTTCAGCTGGGGGTTTTATGTGCAGGGAGAGAAACCGTGACAGCGGCAGCAGAGGTTTCGTGGTCGAGAAACTGCGAGCATCACCCTTGTTAGGTGAAACAACATGTTTGTGCTGGACTGCATTTTGGTCTACTGAGGATTCCTGCATGATTTCGTCCCTTCATGTCCTCTGCCTCAAGAAATACCCTTCCCTAGTTGATCCGAGGCCAGGGGAGATTGAGAAGCTCTGCAAGAATTGGACCACCCAGAACCAGGAGTGGGTTTTGAGGGAGCTAAGGTATCTACGGTATTCTGCTGACTTGACACTGCTAAACTGCAGGACTTGGCAGAAGATGAAGCCAGCCTCCTTGGTTTCCCCCCTTCGTTAAATTCCATGGTGACACTTGCCCCAATCTGGATCCCGTTAGGAGACTGGGCCACCAGTCCTCTAGCGAGCAGGGCCAGGGATTGTGGATGGAGTCACGGTTGTGCTCCCAACTAGCATCTGCTGTCTGCTTTAACACTAGATTAAACACAGTTTCTACTATCGCTTTATCTCTTAATCTGTGAAATGGTCACGTCTGGTCTCCTAGTGTCATCTATCTGTCTATCTTCCACCCATCCGTCCGTCCGTCCGTCCATGCATCAGTCGTAAACGTTTTGCAACCATCCTGCTTGTGAATATTGGGATTGTATTTATTTCATGTTAATGCCGATTCCAATAAAGGTATAGTTCACATGTTTATTAGGTGGGTTAAAACCCAGGACAAAGCCTGAAGTGAAAATACATATCGGAGTCAGAATCACTTTTATTGCCGAGGAATTTACTTTGGTGAGTTGCTTCGTTAAAAAGTAGAAAAAATATAAAATAAATAAATTAAGATAAAAATTTGAAAGAAAACAAGCTGTACAATAATAAATATTTCAGCTTGACTTCCCATCAGCCACTTGTTAAACAGTTGGTCCTGTGTGATGAGGTTACTTACTGCTAACACTATCTACCTAAAACGTTTTGTCACACCCCGGACACGCCGACAGGGCCGGCAATCACTTCCGGACCCTGATTAGACTCATGCTGTGTTCATTAACACCACCTGTTATCACTTACCCAGGCTTCTGTATAGAAGTCAGTGTCTGTCCGTTGTCAGTACGTCTTGTATCCAGAGTTTGCATGTGGTGGCTTGTGTTCTGTTCACACAATAAACATACAGACGAACCTATCTCTGCTCTCCGGATCACGCGTTTGGGTTCTACCTCCGTGCTCTGCCCTTGCGAGGCGTGACACTTTTAAGTCTTGACGAAGACAGTTTTTCCCCTAAAAATCAAATGATATGTCCAATGTCTATTCCCCATCAATCAGCAAACCGTAACAAAAGGCTAATCAGACACATCCACAGTCATATTTGATGGGCTCTCCGCGTATCTCTCGTCTGTTTTCCGACTTGTGCTGCTTTGTCTACATGCTTGTTCTCTGAAGGACAAAGACCACAGCTTGCTCTCCCATCAGGCCACTGTATCTAACATGTGAAGCACTCAGGGCGCAGACCTCCAGTGAATTACCAATCACTTTGTGTTGCTTTTGGAAAACTGGGGAGGGGGTGGAGGCTTGAACGGATAGGGGGAAGGTCAAAGTCCATCCTCTCATCTGCCATCCTGTCCCTCCGAGCTGTCATCCATTGCTGTCAGTGTCCGCTGACTGACGTCTTGATTCAGCGGTCAGGTCCTAGCAGCCATGCCGCAACAACGCCACCTGATACACAACCAACACAACAACAGCAACTAAATAAACAGGGGGACTCGACGATGCCCAAACGTATAGTCTCTCTATCAGCCATCCATCCATCCATCCATACCTCCCTCAGCCTACTGATTGACTTTGCTCTGGTCACTCTTTACCACCAGCCACACTGACAGCTGCATGTCTTTGTTTGGGAGGAAAGTCAGGCTAAACTCCAGGCTAAAGTCATCAGATGAGTCCGATTGATTGTGGCCTGGTTTTGTGACAAGCTGACTGCACAGGAGAGCAGTTAAGATTCAATGCAATGAGCCCTTTGCGGGATGAACCCCCACAGGCTTATTAGATGAGTTTAAATGTCACTTCTGATACCATCCATCATGCTCCAATATGTTCTTCAGAATGGGATATAAACTGTATGTTTAATTATATAAAAGTGGGCATTTTTATATAAATATCATATTAACATTCATGATACTTCTTGAAGTGGCAGGAAGAAGCTGGACGTTTCAACCATCTACAGTCAGGTCCAGAAGTATTTGGACGGTGACACCATTTTTGTACTTCTGCCTCTGCACACCATCACAGTGTTGAAGCGAAGCAGTCAAGACGCTGCTTAATTTGTCATGAAATAACGAAGGAACAGGCTGCCATGAACCTGCTCGTCAGTCTATTGTCCAATTTCTTTTGAGCCGGTTAATGTGATATTTTTGATAAAGTCCTTGAATTAAAGTTGAAAGTCGACTCTTCAGTCTTGATTGTTTCAATTTGGATCCGTTGTGATGGTGCACAGAGGAAAAATTACAAAGATTGTGTCACTGTCCAAATACTTATGGACTTTTACTAAAAGGTATTTCAACAGTTAATTCACTTCTTTTAGCAAATATTTTCATCCATTTATCCATTACTTTACTAGTGAAATATTTCAAATTCTCTGCTCGCCTGCTAAGTTTTAGTGCAGTCTCACTGGCAACGTGTGTTCGATGGAACGTGTATTCTCTGCAGTTAATTTATAGCTAGTAGCTTGCTGGTTATTGTGAATTTCATATTTACTAAAGATCAGCATCACACCATTTTTAATCCCAGTTGGCTGTTTATTTTCCTCCTTAACTCAAATGTGGGGATATATTTTGTTATATGCTTGTGTGAGAGCGACCCCAGGATCCTTGTAGCCGTGGCAAAGGCAGAAGGGAATTACTGTGCTGGAGCATAAAGACAGACTTTATCATAATGAATGAAACATTTAAAAATGTCTTCAGGTAAACACTTAACATGCAAAAACAGAAAGAGGGTTTAGGGTGAGGGTTGACGACAAGCTCCAAAAAGATCTGGTGTTTCCATCAGTGTTCACCCAGAAAACCAAAAAGATAAATCTCGTGACCCTGC
Organism: Gadopsis bispinosus; assembly: GCA_036024995.1. Classification (NCBI taxonomy): domain Eukaryota; kingdom Metazoa; phylum Chordata; class Actinopteri; order Centrarchiformes; family Percichthyidae; genus Gadopsis; species Gadopsis bispinosus. Next base: position 4,372 of record JAVQJV010014098.1, on the reverse strand, counting down.
CGCCCAACATTTTGATTTCACAGGCCAACAGCAAAGTGGCGAGATCAGAGTGGGGCCTCCACTGTGTATTCACTTTCATAAGTCAACACCCGGAGATGTGCTGAAGAGGACTTCTGAAGAGGGGAAGTGTTTGCTAATCAGTGTATAGGTCAGCATGTAACAGAATATTTTTGGCCAGTGGGACGGGGCTGCGCTTTGATCAACGGGGGATATTCTGTTTGAAGGAGTCATTTGGCTCAGGGCAGCAGAACAGCCCCGGCTGGGCAGCTGTGGGGTTAATATTGTGATGTTTAAGGGAATTGGTTGATGCCCCACACCATCAGAGTGCAGACCCTCATTTGCTCTGATTCAGTCCCAGAGACCCATTTGGGAGGTCTGCTGTCGGTTCAGTGTTGACTCGAAGGACTGATTGATCGTAGAGAACTGACTTGGAACTCTGGCTTGCCAACCCAACATGTACTTTTGGAGCAAAGAGATCTCCGAATGTTCAGAGGATTAAATGTGCTGTGTTTTAACTCTCTGCAGTAGTTTCTGATTACATTTTTCTATTTGCAAAAATAACTGAGCTGCCATGTTGCCCACTGGACCGGAAATGAAGCCTAAATCAATCAGATCAGTCAGCCACTGTTACCGGGGGAGGCTGAAATGATTGACAGTTTAATATAGTCATTCTTATGCTTTTTATTATTTGAATATTATATCTGGAAATCTGGAAATTAGGAATTATTTTCTTCAAGAGTGATAATGTCTCGAAGTTTTAGGGTCAAACAGGGTGTAGTATACGCAGCCAAAACCTTTTCTACAGGTGCAGGATCCAAAAGAAAACCGAAGGCAAGAACCGGACGGACGGACGGACAGACAGACAGCTAGCGGCTATCAGATATTGTCAGCCCTGACAACACATCTTACATTTTGAGAAAAGTATCATAAAATTATGAAAGTCAAATTTTAAAGGGAACAAAAGTCATATCATCGTGGGATGATTGTATGTTATGGGAATAAATAAATTACTGTGCAACTGAATATTTGACAGAATAATATGTTAATAGATCTTTTGCATGAATGTCGATGACACACTGACACTCACATTTGCATATGTGGCAGGAACGTCACTGACAAAATGAATTCTCTAAATCCTAAACCTAAACCTAATCCCAATTCTAATTTTAGTTCTAATCCTGATTTATCTTCCACTGTGGATTTCTTCATCCTTTGGGCCTCATAAACACCTAAAAAACAAGACACACACAATCCCAGTCTGTCCTATTAATAGGTGGCTCATTGAAATGCCACGACAGTTTCTTGGCTGGGCTGAGGGGGCTGACAGTGCTGGTCACCCCACACCAGACCTCACCTATACCGGGGGCACACAGAGATCCCAGCTGATTGATTGGAGTGGCTTTCTGCTCATTCATTAGCCTGTGCTTCTCTCTGACAAGGCCTGGCAGCTACCTTCATGTAGACGGCCCTTTTTCCTCTCTGTGTGGTCTTGGCCACACTCACTTCACCAGTTTATTAATGACATTTTAGACATTAAAATTGCAGATAATTAGATATACGACTTATTCTCCGGACAAACCCTCTCAGCCTCTCTCCTTATTCCAGCTTTCCTCTGTCCTGCACACATTTGTTCTGTCTTATTCTCTACTTCCTTCCTTTGCTGATCTTCAATAATTACAATGTTAGAGAGATGAAAACAGCATGGGAAAAACAGATTTACTTCTTTTTCATAAGAAAATTGACATTTTTATTGATACAAACACGAGCAATCAAATGTAAAAGACCTTTTTGTTTACTACAGAGTATGAGGAGACAGTTTACACCAGAACTACCTTCATGATGGTAAAGATTAGTAGATTTCCTTGTTGTCAAGACCATGAACCGACATGGTCACTCCACATTTGCGGGAAATCAAAAGAGAATGTAGCACAGATCTATAGCACAAAGGCAGCTCTACAGTCATGCTAGCAGCTTTGTTAGATGACTGTATTTAAATGTTGATGTCTTGGTGGTACAAGAAAAACAGTGATAACCAAAGTCAGTAGGATTCATCCTCTGGGTGTCATGAGAGTAGATATAAAATTAAATTGCCATGTTGCTATACCTCAGCCTGCACCGCGGTGGTGGATGGACGCTGCCGTCACATCAGTGGCACCTGCAGCACGGTGACACAGTCCAACAAACCCAACTGGCCGTGTTTGTGGTTACGAAGCCACTGAGAGATCGTTCCAAAATAAGCGTAACATATTATATATAATATTTCAATCAGTTATACTTTCAGAAATAAGCATTTTATAAGCTTTTTTTTTATTAAACTAAAGAAGCCAAAGTGCTCAGATGTTAAATGTCTTAACAGAAGCAGCTGTACGACTAAAATACAATCAATCAGACTGGAACACAAATTTTAGTACCTGACCATTTTTGATACTTGATACTTTGATACTACAAACACACTGGTTGTAGCATAGTACAGAAGTTCAAGCTCCAAGAAAAGCTCTTCTTCCACCCTTCACTTCTGGAGTGATGGTGACACCCCTGGGTGCCCTTGCACCTATTCCCTCTTCGTTTCCCCCTGTCCTGCTGCTGGCGCCTGGCCTGTGGGGCAGAGCTGCTGTATGATGGCATTTGGAGGCTTGCGGAGTCAGGCGGCAGCGGCACAAGCTGTCTGAACCTACGGCTGTCTGCAGGGCAGAGGAATAGCAGGGGGAAGGGCTTGGGACCCCCAGAGAGGAGGAACCACCTGAGGGCTTTCTGCTGACATGTCTGAGGCTGGAGGGAGAGAGAGGTGGTCATGTAGTGGCCCGCTGGGCTGGAGATCTGCTGCTGCTACTGCTGTAAAATGTAACATCCAATCCAACCCATGGAAGTGTCATTGTCACTTCTCTATCTAGAGTCTGATGTCACATGGAAGGTTCTAATCCTGGTCAATACTGTCTTTTATTACTGAGTCATAAAGTCCTGCACCAACATATGATGCTCGTAGGCCAATGACCTCTGATTCACTGCCAGCGGCGCGAAAAGGTCATTCATGCACAATGATGGAATTTGATGCTGGTTTCGCAATAAGATGCAAGTTTATGATGCAAAATAAGCGGTCAGCTGGCTGAGGCTTCACTGATGAAGTTATTAAATCACTGAGTTATTTGCAGGGCACAGTGCATGGATGCAGACTGACAAAATGACACTCCTTGATTTTCCAGAACAATACGTCATATTGAGCACAATTTAGCACCCTGTCTGCACCAGACGAGAGGAGTTTTCACTCATCTGTCTCACATTCATCTAATCAAACAACATTTTGGGAAATGATCCTACGTAGTTTCTTTGTGAGGGCTAGATGAGAAGGCTGTTCAGTCTCATGTCTTTATGGCATCAAGTACAGCGCTGAGGATATGGTTAGCCAAGCTTAGCATAAAGACAAGAAGCAGAGGGAATAAGGAATCTTTGCCCTGTCCAAAGGTTTAAAAGACACTTAACAATTATTAACACAGTGTTGTAATAGTCCTTTTATTAACACAGCGGCTTAGACTGGCTGCGTGATGTACTTTGTAACTGTCACTCAAAGTGTCTTTTATAAGTGTATTTTCGTGCAGAACTTGATTGTGCACTGTGATGTGAGTCAGTCAGCCTGTTGGTGTGCAGCAGTAATGCGGCTGAACACTGACGGGACAGCTGCCGCTGTTGCTGCACGGCCAGCGTAGACGAGGTGTTAGTCTTTCCCATTACAGACATCAAACAGCAAGGACCCTGGACAAGAGGCTGAATGAACAGCAGAAACACAATACATGAGCTGTCTGTGAACACCAGACCAAGCCACCCGCAGCTTTCCCTGAGAAGAGGTCAAAGGCCATCGACCAGGAGTCAGTGGACGACTGGAGACAGATGAAGGAGGACATTCACATCTGACCCCAGAGGCCATCTTTGAACTATAATCCAACGCAGGAACTTTCCCCAGGGACTAGGAACCTTTGGAGGAACTCGTTTCCACCAAAGAAACCAGGGTCAAAATTATGTTCCGGGGGCCTTATTATATCCCTGCTCAGAGGTGTAGTACTTTCCAAATGTGCAGGGACTTTGGAGGTGGGGCTTGCAGCATTTCTTTTCAGCCACCCATCGTCCCGTCCCGGTCCTCCCGTTGAGCACCTGTGTGGTGTTTGTCATCATTCCACAGGGTTCGGTCTTCGCAGCTGGGGCTCATGGACCTGTGGTGTATTTAGCCCCAGCTTCCTTTCTCCTCAGTGCTAGTTCCTCTGTGAATGTGGGTTGTTGTGTACCTGTGTGCTGATACAGAGACCTGAATAAAGACGTTGGTATACTCACCTCAGTTTAAGTGGCGTGCTTTTGGATCCTCTTCCCCGTGGGGTGTGACACC
>JAVQJV010014094.1:0-36108 GCA_036024995.1 Gadopsis bispinosus | reverse complement strand
TTCCACCATGAGCAAGCACTATGCGACAGTGGCAAGGAAAAACTGCCTTTTAACAGGCAGAAACCTCAGGCAGAACCAGGCTCTTGGTGGGCGGTCATCTGCCTCGACCGGTTGGCAGTGTTTTAATGTTACAAATGATGTTATTGGTTTAATATTGCTGCTACATTAACGTGTATGTTGCATTTACTGCTGTAGGTGTTTAAGGTTGTGCTCATTTTAACATCTTATATACTGCTGGTTGGTTTAATGTGCTGCAACACTTCATATTCTATAAGACCTTCATAAGTTTGTAGCATTGCTGTCCTGTGAGAACCACATACCTCTAAAAAGTCAACTTTTCATAAGCAAAGACAGACAGCCCTGTTTTCAGTTTAGTGACAATGCATTTTCCAGCTAATCCACTTTTTTTTTACCTTTATTTATCTTAAGAAGTAGGATAGTTGTCTCAACTCATAAAGGAACACCTTTTCAGTTTATCAGAAAAATTCAACTTTAGAATCATCACATTTGAAGATACATGCTTTTCATTGGACAGGAAGGGTAAGAAAAAGGTGTAAGCTGAAAAGTATCTAGTATCTAAAGCTGTCAGAGAATTGTAGTGGAGTAGCCTAAAAGGTACAATATTTGCCTCTGTGATTTAGAAGTACAGTTGCATAAAATGGAAATATTTAAGCAATGTATATAATGTATGTAAGTAGCTCAAATTTGTACTTAAGTACAGTACTTGAGTAAATGTACTTACTTACATTCCACCTGCATGCAAGATTAATTGCAGTAATGCTTAAAGGTCTATAACCATAGCTGCTGTCCTGGCTTTAAAGCAAGCATATGTGCATTGTTGTCCTAAAAGAATACTCGTGTGACGGCTCTAAGCATTTCCATTGAATCAGCCGTTTTAAAAAAAGAGGAAATGATAACTGAAGAGTTCTTGTGTATTGTCATCAGACCATGCAGGTGATGTTGTATTTAATTATAGGGTAAGGTAGAGTGCAATGTCAACTTCATTCTTGTTTACGGATTACCTGTCCGTGCAGTTAACGCTAGTGAGGCATGTATTTGTTTCATCTCATTGCACTTACTTGTTTTTCCAGTGAACAAAGCCACAGAAAGATGATAAGGCATATTAGAGCGCTCAGGAGTAGCATCATCTGTTTTGTAGAATAGTGGCCCCTGGCGGCTGTTGTGCTGAAGTGCAAGGCTAACTATCCACTATTTAGCTTGCTTGTTCACCTCGAGATTTAGCAATTTACTAAACTCAAGTTTGTAAAATGAATATAGCATAACGCAAAGGATATGCTCTCACTGAATTAAAACACACGCCTCAGTAAGAAACGTTGCTCCGCAGCCCAGGGCACTCCAGTAAGTTTGCATTTCAAACAGATTGAATCAGTGTCTCTTAATGTGTGCTAACGTTAGCAAAATTAGCAAACAAGGATAGCGGTTGCTAACGTTACACTACCGCCGGCTTCACGAACGTCAGGCACAGATTTCTCTAATACAGAGCTCGTGAGACGTGTAAAGTTTTTGTTAAAATTGGCTTAATTCAGACTATGGTTTTCTCAAATAATGGCCCAACAGTTTGAAACAGTGGAAGGTGTAGACGGTTTGCATAACTAGCTAGCTAGTCAGAGCTAATGTTAGCTGTATCCGGCAGCTTCTCTGCTAGCAGGCTAATTCGATGCTAAGCACCATCACAACTGGCCGTGGGAGCGTGGATGTGACTAGCTAACGTTAGCTGTGTGGATATGCATTTTTCCTAATATATACACCTCTTTACAGACAGCCATGTCAGGAATTAAAAGGAAAATAGAAGGCAATGATCCCGACTATGAGGACATTTCGCTGGTCCAAAATAGTAAGAGAAACAAAGCGGCTGAACACAATGGTAAGTTTATGCTCTGAACCATGAGACGCTTACACCTGCTTTACATATTGTGACAGCTAACAAGTAACTGTACGCAGGGATACCGGTTCTTTAATATATGTTCCTCCTGCTTTGTCAGCCCGAGAAGCGGCAGTACAGAAGATTGAAACCATCATCAGAGAGCAGTTTTCTTTGGAGATGAAGAACAAAGAGCACGAGATAGATGTGATAAGTCAGGTATGTGGATGACACTGGGAAATAGTCTTTTCTTCTCTTCATTATACCATGTTTCATTTGTTTTGTTGCAATAATTCAGAAAAATTGATACTGAAAGTAACTTGCATGATTAATTGTTGTTCATTGTTTTTCCATTATTATGCAGCGACTCAATGAAGCCAGGAGGATGATGGACAAGCTAAGGGCATGCATAGTGGCCAATTTCTATGCCAATGCTGGAATGACAAGAGTCCCAGAGGTAAATTCCCATATATTCATCCTCAGACAGCTGCCAGCTGCTCTCAGGCAGTGGTATAGTACAGTAGCAGCAACCACCTTTTCTCTGTGTCCCAGCATGCTTCTAAGAGTGACCCTGCTGTGCTGAACCATCCAGCCATCCGACGGTTCCTGGAGTCCCCGTCCCGTTCCTCTTCTCCTCTCAACCAGGGCTCAGAGACTACTTCTCTGGTCCACTCGGAGTCCGAGTCCCTCTCACAGCAAGGAGAGGGAGCTGAGAGAGATGGAGAGGGAGCATGGAGAGAAGACAGCAGCAGCAGGCGGGAGCGCAGACCTGGACGCAATACAGGCAAAGTGAGTAAAACTGACAAAGGTGACAGGGTCATTGATGAGTCGATGATGATTGTGGCTATCAGCATTAATCTTGCATCTTTTTATCTTTCATCAAGCCTGTTCTGTTCTCCATTATTTGTCATAGGACACATTTGGTGTGCCATTGGCAGAACATAGGGTGACCTACCAGACTACAGGAAATGAGGCCTCTAGACTCTATGCAAAGAAGACAATCGTAGTGGGGAATGTGTCCAAGTACGTAACCAAACTAAGCAAAAGTGTTTGGGCTTTTTTTTTTGCTATCTTTCCGACTTCATGTTATAGAGCAGGTCTTTCTAATTTAGAGGTTAGGAGCCTGTTAAATAGTTTTGTCTGTTTTTCTTCTCCTTTAATTTTTCCATTTTTATGTGAATCGTTTCAGATCACAAATAGACATTTGTTTATTTTGTTGGGTGACAAGTCAGAATGTTTGAAACCACAAGCATGCAGTTATAACATCAAAGTTTGTATTTTCATCAATATCTCTCAAGCGGTTGTCCAGGTGTTGTTAGTTACTAATATCACAGTAAAGTACAGAGTAGACAGATGTTTTGTCTTAGCTTTACAGAAAGGATTTGAAAGTTTTGACAATAGGTATAACCTATGAATGAGTTAGAAACCATAAATTGACTTCAGATTTCGGCACCCCAGAAGTGGTGGTGTAACTGGGAGATGCGTCTCACATCGCAGCCAATGGTTGGAAGTATCAAAAATCTTTTGAAATATAGGCATGGCACAGAACATAACTCAAAATGGTGGTAGAATTGTTTTGGCTGAAGTTGAGCAGACTACAAGGAAAAACTCACTCACAGATAAATGTTTTTATGTAAAAGGTTTAATGAATAACGTTAAGTGCAAGAGAATTGTTGTTTTGATTTACGTTGCTGCCCCCCTAAAACAGGTATATCTCTCCCTCAAGAGTTTTGCACCTGATTTTAGTTGGATTTCCCTTGTTTTTGCATGACTGTGCACTAAAGAGCTGAGCCATAATTCGGTATTGCTTCAAGCCCAGTCTTGATGCAGTTTGAAAATACTTTTTACTTTTTATTTCCCCCTGGGCTCGAGTTGACCCAGAGAACTGACAGCTCCTCAAGACCACTTAGTTCAGTGTAATATGAAGCACATTTTCATTCTAGGAAGCTTGATTGAGTAGGTACAGGTATCTCACGCACACTAAAAGGCTCAGAGGGCTAAATGTGCTATGGCATATAGTTGTACATAGGAAGGCTTAACTTGACACAACAGTCATAGACTTAATAAAACGTAAATGGAAGTAAATTTGTTTATGTTGAACTAAACTGCCAAGTAATGTATCATTTAATGTTTTTCATTCTCTGACAGGTTCTTTGTAAAATCACGTGGAAGTGTTTGCATTAAATGTTCACACATGGCTTATTTCTAATAATGTATTTGTTTTTAATTTAACTTTTGCTCATCACCCATGCAGCCTGTCTTCCCTTAATTCTCTGTTCTGACCTCTTTTCAATTCAAGTAGTTTTTAGTGAAAGACAAAAGAACAAGTACCTGCTCCTTACCTTCCCAGCTGCCTGTTTCACATCCTTGTCTCTCACCCTCAGGTACATTCCCCCAGATAAGCGGGAAGAAAATGACCAGTCTACCCATAAATGGATGGTGTACGTCAGGGGCTCCAGGAGAGAACCCAGCATCGACCACTTTGTAAAGAAAGTCTGGTTCTTCTTGCATCCCAGCTACAAACCCAATGACCTAGTGGAAGTCAGGTCTGTGCACCAGTCTTTTTTTGTAGATATTTGACGCAGACAGAGTGTAAGCACTCCTCAGTCATGCAGACATTTTCTGAAATAGGCAGGGCTCTTCTCTTGTTGTAGAAATTAGCACTTGGATGCTGTTTTATGTGGTTACCTCAGGCAACAATAGAAGTCACAGAGACAGGGACCGACTTGTTCCAATAAGATTTGCCCTCATGGTGTTGTGTTGCCCATAGACACAATGTTTACTTATAACCTTATATTATTATTCTATGTCAGTAGTTTGCCCCACCTTTTCCCACACAGCACTTGCCAAACCTGAAGGAAGTAATGAAACAATTTTGGAAAATAGCACCTAGATGTGTAAGAGACTGTCTTTATCATCAGCTGACGTTTAAGATCAGCCCCTACTTGCAAGAACAGTCTGCTGATGGCAGTAAACAGACCATTATGAAACTCCTTGAATTAACACTGCCCTCTTGTGGCTATTTGATGATGCAGATCATCCAGCGTAGTTCCCATCAATCATGGCTGAAGGTAAAAAACAATGTTTGTCTTTCTAAGTGATACTTACTCCAGCTAAATCTGGTCGGTGGTTAGTATTTTTACAAAAAAAAAAGGCATATTTATTACCAGTATACTGGTTGTACACACACATCATTTGGTGGGGTGTGTGACGCCATTTAGCACATAATGAGTCAGACTAGAAGTCAATATCAACATGACTAATAGTAGGCACACCTAAATCATACACAGTGTAGTCACTCAGAAAAACATGCATGTTTGAAGTGTTTGCCTCAGCCCAAAGCACTGAGCTGTGTAGGTTGGTGTCGCACAGTTAATTTAGGAATCACTTAGAAGGAAAGAAACGTTTGGCCCCAGGTTCTGCGGTTAAGATGTCTCATTTTAGGTTTTGTCCTCTAAAAGTCACAAAGGATTTAAGTTTGCCCATGGATTCTGAATAAATGATCTCTTTCATCAGTCAGCAATTCACCTCCTGAGCTTTGAGACGTAGCCTTCTGGCTGTTTCAGCTGACAAGGCGCTTACGTTGCCGTAGCAGCAGCTCATATAAGCTTCCTCTGACGGACTCAAGTCTTCATTCCCAGTGAACCCCACACAGTCGGCAGTGCTCTCTGCTGACTTTCAACACAGCCTGAATGTAGATGAAGGGATGAATGAAAGTAAGAAAAAACTAAAATGTGTCACTCATACAGTATACTGGAATAGTCAAGTAATATCCGTGCACATACACATGCAAGAAGTCGGCTCAGTTTCTGTTATGTGGGGGTGAAGCTTCAAAGGGTCCTTCAAATCATTGATTTTAAGAGATTATTAATGGAATCTGAGTCAGAAACCAGGGTGGGAGCTTAGTGTTTTTTTCTCACAAAGTCATTGTTATGCATCCTCTGTAGATTTTCTTCCTCTAGATTTGTATTTTGATGACGTTACTGAAGGCTTTTTGAATGTGTCTGTTCTCAGTGAACCTCCCTTTCATTTAACACGTCGCGGTTGGGGTGAGTTTCCTGTGAGGATCCAGATCCACTTCAAAGACCCTCGCAACAAACGTATTGACATCATCCACCAGCTAAAGGTCAGACCACATCATAGAACGCATCATCACTCGGCTTGTTTTCCTTTTCCGACTGAGACACAGTAGTTTTCCACATGCAGTTCTAGCTGAGCCTCTTCTAAACATCCCGATGTGTTTCTGATGTCCTTTGTCTTTGTGATGAAATCTTTACTGAAATAAATAACAATTTAGATACGAATTATCATCAATTCCGAAAAGAAAGATTTAACTTAATAGCAGTACATGTATTGTGTGACAAAATATTAAACACAAGACAAGAAATTGTAACGTTAAAGCAAAATGAAAATATCCAGTGCAGGGGGCATATTTAGTAGGTGCATTGCTAGGTAATGAAACCACGTGAGAATTTAAAGTAATTTAATTTAGTCATTAATATGATTGTGCATCTATAGATTATTGGACTATGAATAGTGATTAAAACTCAGTTATTCAGTTCACAACCTCTACTTTATAACCTAAACTCTCTAAATGTCTTTATTTTGACCTCTCTTTTCTTTTTCCTGCAGCTGGACAGAACATACACTGGGCTGCAGACACTTGGGGCAGAAACTGTAAGTTATAAATGTTCCCTCAGCTTCCTGCAGTGACTTTTTTTGTCAGAGCTTTTCTCTTACAATGAGCTATATTTGTTTCAGGTGGTTGATGTGGAGCTCCATAGGAACTCTCTTGGGGAGGACTATATCCCTCAGCCCTCTTCTTCCAAGGTGACTCAGAGAGAGGCCAGCCCCATGTTGGCTGCCTCTCTGGCCCAAAGTCATGGACGTTCCAGTTCACCCATCTCACATGATACCAGTGTAGACAAAGGTACACACAAACATTTATCTTTTAGTAATTAAACCTTTTAGAATTTTCTTCCCCCAAACCAGACTGGACCAGGTTACTGTGGTGTCCCAAACGCTCTTGAGTTAAAAGCCTTGTACTGGATATGTTGTATTCTTACATGTGTAACTCTGTCACGGAATGACTCTCCCATTTCCATCTAGGTTTCATCAAAGCTGAGATCGGAAGGTCAACAGGTGGCCATAGCTCCGGCCTCACCGCTGGTGAACGCACCCCAACCCGACCCAAAGTGCGTGACAGGATCACTCTGGGTTCCCATGGCAACTCTGCGTTCCAGCCTATCACAGCCAGCTGTAAGATTGTCCCCCAAGGACAGCCACCCAGCCCTGCTGAGTCTCCCGGGAAATCATTCCAACCAATCACCATGAGCTGTAAAATTGTTTCAGGTAAATGTCTCCACCCAGTGGAAATTTCTCAGTGTAAAATTCATAGCTGAAAGGGGCATGGCAGCTCCATAAATAAGACATTTTGTGAAATTGGATTTTGTCACTAAGATGATAATTCTCTACAGTCTTCTTTTAGAACTTTTATTTCAGATTCATGCAGGAGAAATACAAACGTTAAGAAATGCTGACAGTCAACACTTAACTGTGTTGATATTAAACTTTGTCAGAGTTCCAATATTCACACTATTGTTCTGTCCCATGGTTTCTGCACACTTTGTTCCCTGGGACTGATGCTCATTCTTCACTTGGTGTAATTATTTAAAATGCAGTCATCTTAGGAATATGCTGTACTGCCCGGGAGGGAACAAGACTCATGAGTTTCTCATTTGCTACCTCATCTGATTTTTGCTAAATCTGCATCATGACTAGTTTTTGGCCAAATTGCCACCAAGTGGGGAAAGAATAGACATAATTTACATATTCATATTTCACCTAGTATTTTTCATATATTCAGATTTCAAAGCAGGTGTATGAAATCTGCGGGCCCCCTAGCAAATCAAGCATATACATTTAAATGTTGCATAACAAACAGCCTGTGAGTTAATCTGGTACACAGTGTTTCACCCATTCTTTTATTCACCCAACCCTCACAATTTGCCCTGGAAAACCTTATTTGGGCTAAATCACAACAAACTCCAAAGCATTCATGTACTTTTTCATCTTTTTCAATGTTAATTTGTTTTTAACCTCTTTAAGGAGAATTATTCCTGTGCACTTTATCCCCCACAGGGTCTCCCATCTCCACCCCAAGCCACTCCCCACTGCCTCGCACACCCACCAGCTCCACCCCTGTCCACAGCAAGCAGAGCTCTTCGGCAGTGCTCAACAACCCTTATATCATTGTTGACAAGCCAGGTCAGGTGATCGGCATGGCTTCCTCATCCGCCACCTCCACAGGTATACATCTCCTACTCAGTGTCAAAGTGCCACTTGAAATCGGAAGTGGACCTGAAGTGAAACCGAGAAGCAGTGTCTGAGCTGCCCACATAGCATATAAAAATGGCTGTGAGGAATGTACTCTATAGCGGAACAGATGATGAACAATACCCTTTTGACTCTTTGTCTTTCACTCTCACTATTTTCATACTGCTTTTCTTGCTTGTCCTCTTTCTCCCCTTATCTAGCTCTTTGTGCTCCCTCCCTTCTGGTTCTTTTTCTGTCTCTCTTGGTCCCTGTGTTTATCTTTTGTCCCTGATTTGCAGACATAAAATATGACATGTGGTGAGCCAGCAGGATGGTTGCTGGATGAGAGGTAACCATGGTGACTGAGCTGCTGTGTTTCCTTACCATATTAGTAGGATGAGACCCCACACTCTCCTCATAAACAAGATGCGCAATTCTCTAGAAAGATGATAGTTCACTGTCAGATGAAGCAATTGTGCACTCCATGAGTGCGTCACCTCATCATGGAGCAGAGTCATCTTACATCACCAAGGCTGTTGTATTTGCTTCCTCACATCAGCAGCATCAGTTCATATTCCACTTAGGAGTTCTTTCCCCTTGATTGCTCACTCTCTCTCAACCACTCCCACACTTCCTCCCCAAATGCACAGCTCAACCAGATCTGGCAGCAGGACCGGAGTGCTTTTAAGTGATGTTTTATCAAGCTGGATGAAGTTGATGTGGGTGTTGTAGCTGATTCACCAGTCCTAAAACAAATTTTGATGCTGTAGGTAAGGAACCAAACTTTAGCAGTGCTTGGCTCTGCGAGTAAATGCAGCAGCCAAAGCTTTGCTTCAACACCCACGCTGAGCAACCCTGGCAGGAAACTGTCACCTCACACCACAATGGACTTAATGTCTGTGGAAAGGATGGCAGGAGGTTCAGTGAGCCATCACCAGTACTACATTCATCTCCCCCATGCCTTATTGTGTGGGTTTTTGTGTAAATTACTCCACAGGAGGACCCTCAGCCAAACAGTCTGCTGCTCAAGGCACTCGCTCTCCAGCCCCCAAAGTACACACTGGCACCTTCCTCTCCTCAGGTGTGAAGGTGAGTTGGTAGAGTCTTACTGGGTGACACCCTTTAACATGAATGCTTTGTAGCTAAGACATTTCTTTTTACTGATCTGTTCCCACCAATGTGAAGATCCCTGTAGTATCTGTATCTTTAACAAAGCAGGATGGTATTAATAGTAGGCCAGGGTGCTATCTTCAGCAGATGCGAGTGCCTTGGCAAGCTATTTAAATGGGACATCACTCTGAAGATATAGGGGGGTGCGGGGAGCTTTGCAGAGAGAATTGCATGGTTCTGTTTCACTCAGTGTCAATACCCTGCTGTAAAATCCTCTCACTCCCACATGCTCATCATGCCATCACCATCCACAAAGAATTAAATATGATTTCACTCAAAATTTCTGTTTTATCACAGTGGTACTCTCATTGGCTCGGATTCTACTTTGTCTCTGTTGTAGGCTGCAGACATCTGCTGTAGTACTAAAGGCCAGGGTGGATGGGGACAGATTAGGAATATAAAAACAGCTCCTTGATGAATAAATGATGATGCTGATTTTCAGAAATCTGTTTTAAGCAACAAATCTTTTCTCACTGCTATCTGTAGCCTGTTGGAAAAAAAATATGGGGAACTTACTTTTACGGTCAATGTATCATATTATCACAACATTTTGCATTTTTAATTAGAGAGTAGAATTTATACCAAATATATCAGCTGTAATATTTACAACCTGTTGTGGCCTTCTTGTTAAAATCCTTCTCTCCATGTGCACTCACTTCTCATGCAGGTTATTATCAAGCAGGAGCCAGGGGAAGTTTCAGCACAGCAGCAGCAAATGGTTTCCACAGTAACCAGCCAGCAGCAACCTGCCGCTACAGCAGCACACCAGTTTGTCGCAGTGAAGGGAGGTCACATGATCTCCATGTCGGCACAGAAGCAGGCAGGAGGGGCCACAGGGGCCTCAACTAGCAAGGTCAGTCTCTCTTGCATATACCCACACACCTTACACAGAAACACATCACTCATTTACATATTAATATAGATATATGTGTTGTCAAAAGTTACATTTGGCACTTCTCTCTCTTTTCCAGATGTTAGGCATTCCTGTTAGCTCAACGCTTCAGTCTGCAGTCAAACAGGTGGCTATCAGCAGTGGACAGATTCTGGTTGCCAAGGGCAACCCTTCTGTCTCCAAGGTGATGGGTGGCAAGCAGGTTTTGGCTCAGGGAGTCGCTAAAGCAATCGTCAGCGGAGCTAGTGGCATTCCTGGTCAGCAGGCTGCTGCCAAGGTGGCTGGTGCTTCAAGTGGCAAGAGTGGAGGTCAGAGTTCACACACATACAAGTGCACATGATGCACAGGTTCATATGACACTAAGGCAACATCATTAATTGTACAAACACTATAATAACGATTTTGAATTCCACATCAGATTAAATGGGATATGTACATTTTAGAAAGTTGTATATTTCGTATCTATTGTGTTACTAGTTATTAGGAAATGTTTCTTTTTTATGACTGGGGCGAAGTTTGACTTTAAACATATTAGAAAGGTAGGAAACGCACAGAGGTGGGGGAATAATTATATTTTTGTTTCTGTGTATGTCCTTAGTGATGGCTACTCTTCAGCTGCCAGCCAACAACTTGGCCAATCTGGCCAATTTGCCTCCAGGCACCAAGCTCTACCTGACCACCAACAGTAAGAACCCCTCGGGGAAGGGCAAGCTGCTTCTCATCCCACAGGGAGCTATCCTCCGAGCGTCCAGTGCAAGTGAGACATGCTACATCCTATATTCATCTTTTTAAATACAGACCTTCTAACGTGACACTGTTGTGGCAGCAAATCACAAAGTGAGCCAGCAGATAACGTCTTTGAGTTAAGTTGGGCTTCCTGGATACTTTAAGGGACTCATAGCAGACACACTAGAAAGATTGGTAAAGCTCATTAGCATATCAACGTTAAGACCACAAACTACCTTGTAACACTAAAACCTACTCAGTTAATTCAAGTAGGACACTGTTGTTTTGAATACGTAAATATCAGGTCCTAAAATTTAATACAACCTCCACTTTAACTGTTTCCAGGAACAAAAAACACTTTTATTTGGGCCTATCTGATAATATAACGTCAAAGTGAATGCAGAAATCCTGAGAATAGTTTGGCATCTTGCTATTTCAATGCACCTTATATTGCAAGGTTTTGTGAATATAAGTGTGTTTTCCGTGTGTCTCTTACATGGAAGTTGGAGATTGGTAGCTTTGGGAACATTTTGGGCCTAACTGAAACTAATACATGACTGTGTCACCGACTCCATGTCCGTGTTTGGTGTCCCAGCCAAATGACTTTCGCCCTGACATTTTCTCCCATGCCTCAAGCTGTAGACAGTTCTATTAAAAAATGTTATTGCTCTCGGCTCGTCGGGAAGTTTGGAGAAGGTAAGAAACCCACTTCTCAAGTGACATATGGAATTTGGCTGCACTACCTCCTGGACAGTGAGTCAGTCATAGTCATCTATTTCTTTCTGCAGTTTTTTTAATGTGTACTGCAAGCTAGAATCCCTCACATAGCACACTTCCTGTCAAATTGCAATGAGATTAAAGACATTTAGCAGCATCCCATAATATATTTAAAATGTATACAGTATATCTGCTTCAGAATCATTTGTCTAAGTAAAATATGCTTTTTGAAATTACTGAAATGAATGAATAGAAGATAAATTGTAATTTGGGATAAGGAATATCAGGATTGTTTATCAGATTTGACACTGATGTGTATGTGGCTGTCTGTAATTTAGGCCAGCAGTCCCAGAGCAGCTCGTCGGCAGGCGCTGGGGGCTCTCAGACCTCCTCCTCATCCTCTTCTTCTACTAGCAGTCTGCCTTCCAACCTCTCCTACACATCCTATATCCTTAAACAGACCCCACAGGTGGGTGTATAAATGCATTTACGCAATAATACAAACCTACATGCATACTCTCTTTGATGACTTTTGTGTCGTCGTGGATTCTCATTGTTTTATAGAGCATTTAGTATTTATTTTCTGGCATACAAGAGCAGTGTTTTAAGTGCTTTATCAAAGTCTGTAGGAAACTAAAGGAGCTTTTATGTTATCCATTTATTACTCCTCACTACAGTTACAAAAACAGATTTTAGATTTTATTTCTTTATAGCATGGCAAGACTTGCATGCCCAGTCTGCAAATGGGGTTTATTTCCTTGGGGAATCTCAGATTTTTGTATTCTAGTAGAGAGGCCGAGCCTGGCATGTTCTTAATTGGACACATTCATTATAGCAGCATTGATCCTGCAGTCAGCTTTAGAACAGTGCTTACTGTCTGTACATTTAGCCATCAGCATATAATGAAGTTGTCTGCAGGAGGTTTCCACCTACATTTAAAGTAAGGCTCTGAGCTGTGTCTCCTAATAATGATCAATCTTCAAGGTTAAGAGTGTTTTCTAAGTGTGACTTCTACAAATGTTCTTAAACGCATTGTGTATATCTCCCTAAACAGCCAAAGAGCTAGTGTGTGTGCCAGTTAGGAGCTAAAAGGGTGATGAATTGATTTTCAAAGAAGGCTAATTAAATTTTCTGTAAGCTATTACACACATACATACACACCCAATACCCAACATCTAGACTAACCAACAAACAACTAGTAGCTCAGTATTCCAACATTCGCAAGAGACAACTAGAGTTTTGAAGAGATACAATACGAATGCTACAGCAAGGGGGACAGAGTTAGGTCGGTGGCGATACCATCGCTACAAGAAAGCCTACGACTCGATGCCTCACACATGGATTGGATCCTGGAATGCTTGGAACTGTACAACATCAACAGGACTCTAAGAGCCTTCATCAAGAACTCAATGGGGCTGTGGAAAACGAACCTGGAAGCCAATTGCACACGTCACCATCAAATGCGACGTATACGAAGGAGCTGATCTTTCCCCACAGCTGTTCTGCATAGGTATGAACCCTCTCAGCCAGATCATCACCAAGACTGGCTAAGGAATGGAGCGACCATCAGCCACCTCCTCTACATGGATGACATCAACCTGCATGCTAGGAGTGAGCAGGACATCGACTCACTGATCCACACCACCGGGATCTACAGCAATGATATTGGAATGGCATTCGGACTACATAAGTGTGGTCGGATGGTATCCAAGAGAGGGAAGGTAGTAAGAGCTCAACTTATTAGACTACCAGAAGGTGACATAACAGATGTTGAGGACAGCTACAAGTACCTCGGAATCCCGCAAGCAAATAAGAACCATGAAGAGGCCACAAGAAAGTCAGCCACAGTCAAATATCTCCAGAGAGTAAGGCAAGTCATGAGAAGTCAGCTGAATGAGGAAAAACAAGGTCTGAACTTGCCCGTCATCAGATACCCCACTGGCATAATAAGCTGGCCAAAGGAAGAGATAGAGGCCACCGATATAAAGACCAGGAAGCTCCTCACAATGCATGAAGGATTTCGCCCCAAGTCCAGCACCCTGAGACTGTGCACTAAAGCATAAGGAATGAGGCCGAGGACTAGTGAGCGTCGGAGCCACTATCCAAGATGAATTAACAAAGATTCATGAGTACATCAGGACAATGGCCCCACGTGATGAGTTGCTTAGTGAATACCTCAGGCAGCAGAAGCCAGTTGAGGAAGAGGTGAAGGTGGAACCATCATTGGAAGGACAAACCCCTGCACGATATGCACCACCGGCAGATAGAAGAAGTGGCTGATATCGAAAAATCTACCAGTGGCTGGAAAAGGCTGGAGTGAAAGACAGCACAGAGGCACTAATCATGGCAGAACAGGAACAGGATCTGAGCACAAGATCAATAGAGGCTGGGATCTACTACACCAGGCAGGAACCAGGTGCAGACTGTGCAAAGATGCTCTTGAAACAATCCAGCACATAACGGCAGGGTGTAAGATGCTATCAGGCAAGGCATACATGGAGTATGGGCTGGAAGTCCCAAGGTCACAATTGGACACAGCTATGAAGGTGGTTGAGAATGACCAAGCTACGAACCTGTGGGACTTCCAGATACAGACTGACAATCTTGTGATGGTGACCCGAGTGGACAAAATACAGTAGTGGTGGACAAACAGCAGAAAAAGACAGTAATGATAGATGTAGCAATCCCAAGGGACTGTAACATCAGGAAGAAGGAATATGAGAAGCTGGAGAAATACCTGAAAGAAGAGCTAGAGAAGAAGTGGAAAGTGAAGGCAACAGTGGTCCCCGTGGTAATCGAAACACTCAAGGCTGTGACCTCCAAACTGGGAGAGTGGTTCCAACATCTGAGATCTCTGTCCAGAAGAGTGCAGTCCCAGGAACAGCTAAGATACTGTGCAGGACCCTTAAGCCCCCCAGGCCTCTGGTAGAGGACCTGAGCTTGAAGGAGGAATGGACCGCACGAAGGGGCGAGAGGGGAACTTATTTTATTACTGTGCATCGTGTTAATCAGTGCTACATGTTAATCGAAACTTAAGATTCAGGTTTAAAAAGGTGACAGCGTCATGTAATATGTTGTTTGATTTCTACCCTATCCCTAACCCTGCTTGTCCATTTTACCCAGGGCACGTTTCTGGTTGGCCAGCCAGCCCAGGGTTCAGGGAAGCAGGGAGGTTCCAGTTCAACAGGTCATGCAGCATCATCTGCAGCAACTGTTACCCAGCAGGCCATCCGAGTGACAGCTGGACAGAAGGCAGCCATCCTGGCTCAGGTCAGTATGTGTAGCAAGACTGAGGACAGGACTTTACTGTATCCTTTACAGTGTCTGATACTAATGGAAGCTGCTATAATCTCTGCTGCTTGTGACCCTTTACTGTTTCACAAGCACTAACATAACACAACTAAACAATTTGCATTAAAAGTATTTTGCTTAGTATGGTATCCATAAACAGAGAAAAGAACATTAAAAGAGCGTTGTGAACAAGCACAGAGCGCATGATGTCCACAGTGATGATGTGTGTGTTTATAATATTTTGCACATTGATTGGCAGACCTGCCTGATTTACCAGGCATTTCCCACCCTGGACTGTCATACTGTTGCTCTCTGATTGTCAGCTTAAAACTAATGTTTATGTTTTTGCACTTTCTTAAAATACTGTTACTGTGGAACAAAGCAAGAAACATAATGATTTGAGTCAAATTAAAATGGTATAATCACTGTATGTTTTTGAGATAGAAACACTGTGTATGACATACTGTAGGATATTGACCTGCAACTTATATTTGACCATTCACACCAGACTGTAATAATCCAATTGTAGCCTTTCACACAAGATCAAGGTCCAAAGTTGTATGTATAACAACTTTATTACTGAGCCATAGATTTAAATTAGATATAAAATACTATACTGGGTTAAATACTATAAAATATACTACATTGTTATTGTAGTCTGTTATTGCCACAAAGCGGAGCAGTGGTAATGATCCATTCACACGCATAACAATGTTTTTTCCTGCTTTGTTGTGTAGTAACTGAAATGGTTACTATTTTGTTTGAAAACACAATTGTTCAACTGTGTGGGTTTAACAAAGTCTGGAAAGAAAATTTGGATTTTGTGTTGATATACTGTGCTAATGAATCTTCTGCCTCCTCACTGCCTTCTTTTGGCAGTTTTAAGCATGTATAGGTAGACTGTAAGTGATGGATTCTCTTAGTTTCAAATCCTAAATTCAACTTTGTGATGTCTATGATTGACAGGTGGTGGGTGGCTCCCAGGGTGCACAGGTGAAGTTGTCCGATGGCTCTGTGAAGACGGTAACAGCAGCGGCGGCAGGCCACTTGTCCAAGCCGGGGACGACCACGTTGAGGATGACAGGCGGAGTCATCACTGCTGCTAGCTCCACCCCCGGCTCTGTCAGCGCTGCAGCAGCAGTAGCCACCAGCCAACAGCAGGCTAGTTTCACAGTTTTATTCTGCCTGACAGCTGTTCCTTTTTTAACCAAGTAGCACTTACATTAAAAATGTATTTGAAGTATTCCTTTTATGTTTGCAAACTAGTACCCCAGATTGACTAAATTGCTAAATTTCCACCAAATCCAGTTTGATATTAAAGATGTAGTTTAATACTTCCCAATTATATATTATATATTGGTTTGCATGTTTTTTTAGGGTTATTTTCATTATGAAGTAGATCATTTTGCATAAGGAATAATCCCAGATGATGAATCTTCTTCATTTTTACACTTCTGTTCGAGTGGGATAAATGTTTTAGTGATCAGAGAGTGTAGATGGTGTGTGAAGAGCCTCGAGCAGTCCATCAGCAGTGGTCTGGCTTTGGGTGATTACAGCTTCAGAGTCATTGGCCAGACCTCATTAACTTGAGAAATGGAAATGCACAAAAAGACTTCTGGAGTCTCCAGCACAAACAAATAAATTTGTATACAGTATGTAACCGAGGAAAACACTCACTGCTCTGTAGATGTTGATGCAAACACAAAAGAAGAATACATCACAGCTTTTCCTGTTTTGGAAAAACAGCCCTTTAGGATTGTTAATTGAATTATGAGGAGAGAAATTGACTCTTTTGTCTTTGAGAATTCCATAAAACCAGTGACCTGATCGGCATGTCTCACTCTGGGAGTTGCACGACACTGGAAAACAAATGTGACCAGAGCAAAGAAAAGACAGTTAATGCTAAGCCCTGCCACAGTGAATTTCATTTCCCAGCATTCCCTCTCTCCCTTCTAAACACCAATGTGACCCATAAATAACATGTCATATGCTGTCATGTAACCGCAGATTTGGTGAGATGTGCCGCCTCATACAATGTTTAGTAAGTTATCACCCAAATAAACACATTTGGGTGTTTTTAAAATTAATTCACAAAATAGATTGTTGTAATTGCCTATGTTGTTACATGGAAACATGTTATACACATTACAGTATTTGTCACCAGAACAATATTAATTGTTACAACTCTGTCAAGACTCCGTGAGCATCTTTTCAGTCTTTGCTGTACTTTGCTTGGTTGATTGACATACAGTTTGAAAGAGTTTGTCTTTATTCGCTGGTTGACAGCTGTGTTTCTCTGCGTTCCATGCAGGCTGCCGATGGTGGGAAGGCTGCCTCCCAGCACCACTCGCTCCTAGTGGCCAACCAAGCAGCCGTAATCAGTGCAGCTAAGACTGCCAGTGCTGCTGCTGGAGGGAGCCTGCCCAAGACGGCTGTGGCCACCTTGGTCAAGGGTGCTGGCAACTCTGCCACAATGACAAAGAGTGCTGCGGGTTCAACTGGAGCTGTAGTAACAGTTGCCAAAGGCATTACCAACATGCCCGTCATCAGCATGTCCAAGGGTACAGGGGTGGGCACTGTGGTGGGTGTTCCCAAAAGCAGCAGCACGTCATTGGTCACTGCAGCCTCATTAGTCAGCGGAGTGGCAGCAGGAGGTGGGAAGACAGGTGCTACTCTGTCAGGTATGCAGAGAGAAACCTCACACTGCATTTCTAACCTGGTTTGGATGTGTGTTAAAAGTTACATTATTTCAACAAATATAGTATAGGTCTATCCACAAACTGCTCTTCATCTGGAATGTATTGTGTTTTGTGCAGGTATGCTGAAGATCCACTCTGGAGGTTCCAGCTCCCAGCAGACAGTCTTAACCATCCCTGCCAACCAGCTCAAGCAGCTGGGTGTGGGCGCTGGGTCTGCAGGGCTGCAGACTATAATCATGCCTGTTGGGAAAGGTAAGAATGCCTAAGACAGCCCTTTTGAAACATTTATTTAGCCAGCACAACAATCTGTCTTATGACTAGTTCATATGAAGTATCTTTTATAACAAGCAAAGAAGTGTGCATTCCAGATAGAAAAACTGTGTACTCAACCTCAAAAATATAAATCACTTCTTAAAGTAGATATAAGGCAGTAGCAGTTGCATTTGAATAAAACATGAAGGAGCATCGACACTGATTGCTTTGCTGGTGTCCCACATTTTTCTTTCCACGTGTTTCTGAGGAATAAATGTTGAAATAAAACATGTTCTTTTAAAAATATAAGACCATAGTAGCTACCAGCAGCTTTATTCATGTTGTCTTTCTGATCTGAGTTTATTTTGCCAATACTACACCACTACATGCTATAGATTATTTTCTCCTGTAAATAAGTAAAGCATTATTTATATAGCATTTTTGAAACACACAGTTACAAAGTGCTTCACATAATATAGAAAGAAAAAAATTAATGAAAAAACACAGCTCAATGAGAGACAGACCAAACTAAAACAAAACCTAAAACAGGGATGGAGATCTATAAAAAGGATTACTGTAGCTGTAGTAAACTTCTTCCTCCCCTCTCATTTTTTATCTTGCTGTTAAGCCTATTTACCTAATGGGCTATTGAGCCATTGTGTGTGTGTGTGTTTTCACGTGTAAAGTAGTGTCTAAAGGCCCAGTCTCCAGTACTCCTTCCTCCTCCTCTTCCACCACCCCTGCAGCAGCTGGAGCTGGAGCCTCCCCAAGTCCTGCCAGCCAGGCGTCCCCCTCCCTTGCCCTGCCTATGGCACAAGGTGAGAG
Organism: Gadopsis bispinosus; assembly: GCA_036024995.1. Taxonomy (NCBI): domain Eukaryota; kingdom Metazoa; phylum Chordata; class Actinopteri; order Centrarchiformes; family Percichthyidae; genus Gadopsis; species Gadopsis bispinosus. The sequence continues at coordinate 17,339 of JAVQJV010014094.1, read as the reverse complement.
GGGTCCATCCCCACTCCACCCGCTCTACTCTCTTCTCTCATTCTTTCCCTTTTATTTCCAACCTCCATTTACTTCCACTCTGTCATGTGTTTTTGATATTGGTGACACAATAAACAGAACAATACTGAGTTTTGGCACCGATACCAAAAGGAAACTTATTTGATGCCTCAATTTACTGAATGAATACATTTTTATACAACAAAACTTTGGCTTTACCCGAACAAAAGATGTTACTGTTCTCAAATGCATCAATGTTTAATACAAACAACAGAGAAGAACTTCAGAATAGTGTGGATTTATTGAAATCTTGAATCTTTCTCTCCCCCTTGCTTTTCTGCTGTCGTTCTCTGCTGCCCACAGTGAAGACAGAGCCGGGTGCTGTCACAGCTGGCCCGTCACCCCCAGTGACCGCTCCTGTCCCCACTTCTGTCCACATTGCGTCTGCAGCTACCACAGTCAAGCAGGAGCAGGGGGCAGATGGCTCTGCACATGACCTCATCAAGTGAGTGTGATAGCTATTTTAACTTACAGATTCTTAGGACAGATAATTTATTGCCTGTTAAGAGGAAAGGTGCTAGTGCAGAAACAGATTTTTGCAGAAACAGACGCTGAGTCATCAGCAGTGTTTTTATATATATTTATTTTACCACTTAAGTGTCAACCTCTCCATTTTTAACTTGCTGAACTCAGGGAAGAAATGTGTAACTTCATTTATTAAGCTATCACACAGCTCCAGATTATTAATGGAGGGTTTTAGGAACACTTTGTCTTCTGGCAGCCTTTTCAGTGAATATTGTCTGGTAGCACACCTGACACTTGTGAGTCCATTCTCAGCACTGACCACATAGAGACCATGATGCAGCTGCTGACAGCCGTGGTGAAGAAGTTCCCTTTGATTGTGCCAGATAAGAGTGAGTGAGCTTGACTTCCCTTTTGTATGCTTAAAAACCAACTCCATATATTACAAAAGCTGATACACTGGGTTTTGTCAAGCTGTTAAATTGTTTGTTTGTTTGTTTGTTTGTTTAGCTGAAGACTCCCATCCATTCTGCGCCTCTTCAACAGAACAGTATTATTCCTGGAATATTGGCAAGCGCAGAGCATCAGAGGTGACTTTGTTGTTTTATATGTGTGTGCATGATAATGAATGCTGTACGTTATCTGTGCCTTTGACTCAACTGACTCTTTGTAATCACTCAAAATGCTGACAGTGGAGATGTGCGTTACGTCAGCTGTGAGAATGTTGTTGGCAAAAACAGAAATGGAAAAAATATCTCATATCTTAAATATCGATTAGTCGACGGAAAAATAATTATTTAACTATTAACTATTTTCAAATCAATTCGTCGGTTTAAATATTTTTCAAGCAAAACTGCCAAAATCCTCTGTATTTTGTATTTATATTTATAACAATTAATTGCCTGATTGGGGAAATATTCAGCAGATTATTTGATAATGATGATAATCGCTAGTTGCAGATATTTTATGCAAACTTTGCCGTGCTAAGAAGAAGCAGGGTCACTTGTTCCCCCAGGATTAGTGTTAAATTGAACACACTTAACTGTTCTGCATGTAAAGCAGTTATATTTAACCACAATAATATCTCAGGTTGACAGCACCCAATTACCAGCAGTTTTTCTCCAGGTTCCAGGGTGAGGATGTCTATAATGTTAGTGATAATTTGCATTGTTTGCAGTTTTGTTGCCCGTGTAATGTGTTTTTGTGCTCCGTGCTGGTCCCCTGACTCAGCAAGCTTGCTGCTTGCCACACATCTCTCTATCTGTCTGGTCAGATGTGTATCTCTACCAGTTTGTTTATTCCTCTGTCTTCCTAATGGGTTCATCAATAGCTCATACAGACCAGCCCATGCCTTAGCTGTCTGTTCTCTTTCTTTACAACTATAAAAGGCTCTCAGACTAGCCCAGGATATTTATATCTACATCTAATTTACTTAGGGGACGAGGGACTCAAAGCACATCATTAGATAGTATAGAGACAGGGAAAGATGAGTTGCAAGGTAGCCTATACTGGACGGGAGAGATTGTATAAGCCCAAATGTATGCACGTCAAGTCTTTGCAATCACAAAATGTTAATCTATATCAAGCTGTGGATTTTAGGGCTTTTAGTCCTGATGTAAAGTTTTACATAATAGATATTGGCATGTCTCTGTGTAGCTCCAGCGGGCAGTGGCAGTAAAGCGGGTTGTCCAGGATGTGCTGGACCGCTCGCCCCGCCTGCAGGCCCTCACCCCCCCAAAGACCAGAGAGGTGGTGCAGTGGTGCCGGCAGAGGGGCTATACACCACCTGACCTCGAGCCCCAACGCAAGAATGACGACGAGTCCATCGAGGACATCCTCACTCAGATAGATAACGAGCCTGGTGAGTTTGTATGCGTTTTTGGTACACAGCTCCTACACACAGATTATTTTCTTTGGCTTGTGTTTTTGCGATTTCACAGTCGACTTTTTTCTGTTTTCAGCAGTGCAAAGTGGATCAATATTTTCCCTTAAAGTCTTGCATGTGTGGGTGTAGTGCTTCTGCAGTTACCAGTTAGTCCAGTGATATGTTTGCAGTCCAGTGGTGCATGAGGGCGGCCAGTGTGCAGCCTCAGTGTTTTTGTTCAGTCATGTTGTTTTATTCACAGGGCGTTCTCATTAATTCGGTCTTTTGTCTCTAAAGGGTGAGAGATGATCTTTGCTCAGTGAGTCACACACTCGCCTGAGCCAGACAATATGATAATCTGAGTTTGTTTTCTCTTTGTTTCTCCTTCTTGCACAAATATCTTGATTTTATAATTTTCTGATTGTTGGACTGGTAAAATGAGCCAATATTTCATTAAATCCATCTCTGACATTTTCTCACCTGTCCTTTAAACACAGCCACACATCCAGCCGCTGAGTGAAATACTGATGCAGGCGCTGCTTCACTAGGATGCTGCTGCCTGTGAAATGGTGCTTTAAATGTACATGTGAATCTGTCTGCAGAGTGCCCGACCACCCTGAGTAGCTGTGAGGAGCTGGTGCTGCGGCTAGAGCAGATGCAAGCTCTGCTGAAGACTGAACCAGAGGAGGCAGACGACGAAATAGTTGACATTGTCACCGTGACTCCTCCCTGCCAGAGGCTAAAGGTCAAAGAGGAGGAGCAAGAGGCTGACGAGGAGCCCAAGTTCTTCCTGGGTCCCTGCACATCCGCCCAGTTTGTCAGTGAAACAGCTCAGCAGGTCAGGAACCACTCTGGGGTTTTGGAAATGAACAATTCAGAAAGAGTTGATGCTTTTAACCAATAACATCTCGGTATTGTGTTGCTTTTACTAACTGCATCTTTTAACAGGAAGCTGCACCACTTTCTCCATTTTTACGTGATGACTTTTCTGTCTCTCTCAGATCGGGGTAACCTTCCAGCCAGTCGAGGTGGAAAAGAATGTGTTTGCTCCTGTAGTCGAAGCCATGATTCTAAAGGTCGGTCACTATACAGGCCAGAACAAAGGGGGGGGGGGGGAGATGGCCATTTACAGTAACTCATTACCTCAACATGCCCTTGACTAAAATTATATACAGTATATATGTTTCACCGTGTACTGTACGAGAGAGTGGGTTCTTTTTGTGACTAATGGTCTGTGTGTGTGTGTGTGTGTATGTACACTGCAGGCTACAGAACAGTTTGCCAGTGACATCCTGCGAGAAGCTCTGGCTGGCGCCTACGCCAAATCCCCTCAGAACAGGTCAGCTTTTTCTCTCTCTCTCTCTCTCTCTCTCCCTCCCCCCCAGCATGCAACCTGCTTAGTCCACATCATTCATTATATCTTTGCTACTCAGATTATTATTAACTTGTCTACAACAAGAAAAATCAATCAATTCTATTGGATGAATAGATATGAGCCTGGTGAAATTTCATAATTTTCTTATTGTCAACAAATACCATTAAAACACCAAAACCAACTTTGAGTTGATCCTACCAACAAGTATTTTGTGTATATCCAAAGCTTCATGTATATTTTATTCCTCTGTGCCATAGAGCCCCATTTGTGTCCACAAACTGTTAAAACGACACAGGGTGGCATCAACATTATAGTTTATCTTGGGTCAATCCCACACACACTGTCCTGCTGCTGTTAATACGAGAGTGCTAAATGTGTATTAATCTGCAGCTGAAAATAGTTTCAAACAAATTCATTATTTACCCCTGTTTGAGTTTGTTTAAAAATAATCTGGTTTTAGCCTGTCTTAAAAATGAAAAATATGTGTTTGTGAGCTGTTTTAACGAGATTTACATCTTCAGTAGAAACAAATGGGCTCAGGACTGTAGAGATAATGTAAAGAGATCCTGTGGCTGCGTATGCTCCAATGAGATCACTTAGCAAAGTAATTATGATTACTTTGATTGTCAATTCAGTTATGCTTTCTATTGTTAGCAGTAATTAAAAATGACTCAAATTAATATACAAGCATTTTCCACCTTTGCGTTTGCATGCAGATACCAAGGAGTACACATTTATTTATTTTTTTTTTTTTTGGAACCAGTCATTATGCTTTGTTTCAGTAAATTCTGCTGTCCTCGCCTGCAGAGTGTGTTGTGTGTTTGAGTGCACAGTGGGACACTGAACTGATGTAACATTGATTCAGAGCTGAATATTCAACAAAGCAGTTAATGACATAAATATTCAGATGCCAAACAGTGATGTCCCAGGGAGACTGAAACATATTTCCTGTGTGTTGCTCAAAATCCTGACTTTGTAACATTGGGGTTTGCAGGTCTCCTAGAGAGATCACAGCCATGAACATCCACCAGGCGGTCGGTAGCATCCCCACCTGTGACTTCCTTACCAACACACACATGGGTTACCTGTCTAAGGACAACTGAGGCATAATGAAAATGACATTGGCTGGTAACTGACACATGCAGAGACGTGAGGACTGTCTGAACTGCTGGTTGTGACAGCGAGATTCTACTTTGTGGAGATTTCACACCTGGATGTAGTCCTCCTGCTTCAGGTTGCACAGTAATAACTAATGTACTGTATTCATTAACTTGATCATAGAAGGGCTCAGCTTTCTTCTCACAGCAGTAGAATAACAAATGATTCTAATACTGTGGGTATATTGTTAGATTTTAGTCCTAATTTATCGAGAGAAACGACACTGGGGGACTTGTGTCATTTGATTTTGAGAGGCGGTTTTGCTCTCGCTTACCTCATAATAAGATTATTTTAATGATGAAGTGTTTCCTGGCAGACAGCCAGCTAGTCATCTGGGAAATGAACACTGAGTGACTTACAGGGCTAAATAACAACACCAGACAGCTGTCCCCTCCTTCATTCTGCATCCTTCTGTCACATTCCCTGAACTGGGAACAAGATGTGGTTCACCAGCATCGGTGAACCACAGATTTACAGCAAGTTGGAAACACTAATGAGCATTTGCATATTTAAATTATCTATCAGTCGCGTAGATCATAACGTCTGGTAGGTACTTTGGGCAAAGCAAACAGAGATTTTTTCAAAAGTGTCACTGCCATGGCAACCAGTGATCTGTCACTGTGAACATCCTTTGATGTAATAGTGTTACCTGGCACAGGTAGTTATAGCTCTTGCAATACCTCTGTTTTCTATGGCTCTTCAGAAGAGGTAACTGATTAAGTTTACTTATTTTTAAGTTGAGCTCATCATCAAATCCGTTAAGAGACCATGTCTGAGTCAAACAAGTTACAGGTAATAGTCCAATGAACGAATCATACCATCATTATTAATTAAAGACATCACTCTCAATATTTCTTCTCTCCTCCATGAACCAGGTTTGATAGCCAGTTAAAAGTGCTTTTAAGTGTTCTCTTTAGCGACCATAATGTGGCAGTCATGTAATGTACACAGTGTGTATGACCAATCTGATATGATGGTGTTTCAGATCCTGTTTTATTTTTTTATCTAATAACGATAACTGCGAACTGTAATGCCCCAAGTGTAGTGAGTGTGTGTATGAATACGTGTGGATAGTGGATGTAGTCGTCACAGAAGTTAATGAATTTGATGGGAAGCAAGTGTTGGTGTGTGTTTTGTTGACTGATGTAGTGTTGGTAATTCTGTCTAATGTGGAGCTTTGCATTATGTTAATGTGTGGATGACTGTGTTTGGCCTGAGTAGTTGTGATGCCTGTTCAACCAAATTTGTGTAGAAGACTCCCAAACATTGTATTTTCATGTTTCAGTGCAAACCAAAAATATAATTAATATTCTTGTAATAAACAAAGAAAAACTCGGGTTGAAGTATTTCTTGCAAATGTGACTCATGTGGAACTTGTTTGATTTGCTTTGTTTTTTGACAATCAGGATAGTTGTGGGGTATCTCTTAGCTAACCAGGAAAAGTGATGTAGGCCCCTCTCTTATACTCGGTAGTTAAAGGGCCAGTTCAACCAAATTACATAAAAACACATTTTCTCACTTAACCTCTAATGGTATCTTGCCATGCAGACCATTTTATTTGGCCAGGTTTTAAAACATCTGTTTGAGATTTCTGCCACCACCCTAATACAAGTGAGGTGGAGACGGATGTGTCTTGTCTTTCCAGATACAATCTCAATGCTGGATAATCCTCCGACTACTTCCTACAAAAGAGCTAGTCCGAAGTACAGCTACAGTATTTCTTGAAAGAGGTGGGGCTGGTGAATTCTAATATTTGAAAAGAATGCTTTTAGGTTGATTTCTGAACTTTGCTTCCCTGTGCATGAAGTCTTTATGCTAAGCTAAGCTAACCACCCTGTGGCCTTTATTCCATACTTAATGCACAGACATGAGTGGTATTGATCTAACCATCTTAACTCAGAAAGAAAGCAAGTTTACCATAATTACACTTTACACTTCTCCTTTAAATTAAGTTTCAATGCTTTGTGCACCGATCAAACTTCTAATCACCTCGCTGGTATTTGTTAGAGGCAGACATCTCAGACCTGACCAAATAAAACCAAAACTCTGCTAATTACACTTGTCAAGCTGGTTGTAACTCAGACTGTAATATTTAAAAAGTATGGCACTCTTCTGACATGATATTTTAACACATTCCTTTGCGTTACCTTAGAAGTTGATTGCAATTAATTCTCTTCATACAATCATCTAAATTACTAATGACACCAAGAACAGTTTGATACAAAAAAGTGACAGCTGATGGAAAGTGCTAAGAACCTAATATTCTTTTATTGTAATTTCTCTTACATTATTTACTGTATTTGCTCTTTTCTTTAACAATAGATTACAAAATAATAGACCGAACAGTACTTTCTCAAAATAGCAAACTAATTGAATACTGAGCAAATAGATCACTTATTTTCAAGCAGATTTCTAGCAACACCAAAGGGCAACATAGTACTCTTTAAGCATACACACTTAATGACTGACCATGTCATTCATTATTGGAGCAGACAACATTATGTACAATAAAAGGACAAATCGGCAGGTGCACACACACAAACTCACGCACACAAACACAGAGTGCAGCCAGTTCCTTGTGCATTTATAACTGCAGAAAACAAACTATTTCTTACATGCATATTCATTTCCATAGCAACAGGGGCAGGAAGGAGTGTAAAAGGGGGGGGGAGTCTATCTATCTGTCTCCACTTGGGATGCTGACGGTGCAGCTCCACAGCCTTCACAATACATTCCCTTGCATAGATTCTTGTGTTGTGGAATGGACTGAATCATTCCCCTGTTGATCCCTTAAAAACCCGAAACCGATCAAAGTGGAATGGTTGGGTATTGGAGTCAGATGTTGAAGACCCTCGATCCACTTTGAAAGACAGCAGAAGGGTTCGGCGGGAGCTTGGTCCTCACCAGATGTTCCTGAGACGAGAGAGAGAGAGAGACGGGTATCACAGCAGCTTGTCAGGCTATCGCATAAATGGTACCAGAGAGGGCAGCAGCTGTGGTTCTGCTCACAGTGGACCCGTGAAATCAGAGGAGACTGGTTGGGCTGTGCCGTCAAAAAGCATCATGTCCGTACCACCTCCTGCTTAGTGCTGCTCTGTTCTGCTGATGGCAGCTGTTTCCAAAGCCTGACCAGACTATCTGGGCTGTGGCAAATAAATCGAAGTCCTGTAACACACTGTCGCACATATTCTATTCTTACTAGCAATTATTGGCTCTGTCACTGAAAATGGGCCAGGGCTATTTCTCTTGCATAGCTGTGGAGTGTGGCAGCTTTTGTCAGATGCTGCATGTCTTTGGAGAGATTGGCGTCTTGCTGTCCCAGCAGTACTTCCAATGTGGCTGTACAGCACTGTGGGTGGCAGGGAAGGCAGTACATGTTGTTCAGCAAGTCACACACACTCGCACACCAGCTTTTGTGCTCTGTGTAGCAGCCAGGTCTGCCTCTCCTAAATTAGATTGGTGCCAAAGAAGACTGCAACCCGGTGCAACATCGCACTTTAACAGATAATCCATCACACCCCTCCCCCACTTCTCCCTCTCCCTCTCTCACCTATCTATCACACTCTGCATGTCATTCCTCTGCCCTCATCCTTTCCCTCCTATCTTTGTCTCTTTTCCCACAACCTTCTTTTGCCTTTCCTCTGCTCTTAAAAACAGTCCTCCCCTCCCTGCCAACTTGGCATATAGGACCTTCCCTCCGTAGTCCAGGCCAGCGTGGGAAAAGGCAAGAGGTTCAAGTGAAAGTGAAAACCAGGGAGAAAGCCTGGCTTTTGGGGGGATGTAGAAAAAAGAGAGAAATAGAAGAACAATGGATGAAGGAGTGATGGGGGTAACTGCAGGGGCAGGTTTAGAAACTTTTAAATGGGGGGGAGGGGGGTGCCAGACTGGCACACAGAATAAAATAAAGGTTTCAGTAAATGACTGCCAAATAAACAACTTTAAATATTCTAATATGAAATATTATGAATAAGTAGCTGCTATTTGTAGGTCTGAATAGCCTACAGCCATGGACGGTTTATGAGATAAACATATATTTAGGAGCAAGACCTCCAGACTTTGATTGACTTTCCAGAGAGAAATGTCAACAGTCAGTTCACACAGAGGCTCTGGCAAGCAGTAGCCCCATTCAGTTATCCATCCATAATTCTAATAAGAGTCACCTTCTGACTCTGGTACCCCTCTGGCCCCGCCCCTGGGTAAATGGAGAGAGAGAGAGGAGAGAAGAAGGAGGTAAGAGGAAAGTGAATTTGAGGCTACATTGTCTCTGCAGGCTCTCTGACCTCTTCATGCACTTTAAAGCCATTGTGAGCAGCATCCCTCTGCCCTGCATCTACCAGCTACATTGTATTCAGAAGTGAAGCAGGGTTGCCCGTGAGCTCCAAGAGCACAATCAATCAAACCTCGGGGGGATGCTGCATCTAAGCCGACTATAAAACAACCAAGAGTTTGCCATAACAAGAGTGCCTGCTGAGGTTTCTACTCTGCATGCTGAATGTGTTCCCCATTCAGCGGTATTTTGTCTTGCTCATCTCTGACACACACTCCGGATTATACAAGCCCATCCTCGCAAATCTGCTCACATTGTGTTGCGGTTGCCAGGCCTGATTCCTAACACACACACACACACACACACAGCGCCCAGGAGTTCAGGGCTGCACTCATTTAAGCGGAACAGGCTGTGTTTCTGGTTTAACAGAGGTTAATTCTCTCATCTGACAGTTCGCAAAACAACCTCTCACTGAGATGCTTTAAATTAGGTTTTGTGAGTTTAGTGAGTTCGAGGAAACGCATCTCTCTCCCATCATGAGAGGCATCATGATCTAATCGGTCAGGTTTCTGCTGCGTGTCACAAGATTAGAGACATCTTTCAGCTGTCGAGATGGATTTTATCTGTTATAGGTGGGGAACAAACTATTTGACAGATTAATTTGAGCAATAATGAGAATTTCATGGCTGCCCATCTCCTTTATGATCAAGAGTTCTGCCGCCTATTTGGGACTTAACCATTAAATCTTTTAATGAATAGATAGTCGGTCTGTTCTGTTCCACGCTGAATGAGGACTCTTGGTCTGCTGGTGATAACACAGTTTGGTGTAGTCGTGTATTTTACAGAGTGGCCTCAAAGAGAAAATACCAGCGGAGTGCCCTGACCCAGTGTAATGAATGCTGGAGTGGGATGTGTACTGCAGGGGGTTGGTGAGTCAATAATGAGTTGGCAGTGAGTGGGCCGTCGGTGACCGGGGCGGATTATCTAAGATCAACTTGATTTGCTGCTGGGCTGGTTTGTGTCGCACTGGCAGATTGCGGTGTGACTGAAAAACTGCGCCATGAAGCATGGATGTGCTATGTGTGTGTAATACTGACTGCAACTGTCCCCCAACTGAACATACTGCCAGCAGCACATCCCTCCTTAGTGTGCCGTGAACTCTCACTCCAACTGGGCCAGTGGTATTAATAGAGTCTGTGTCCCGCCATTGACATCTTTCATTCGACCTCCATCACCATCACATAGGATACTGACAGGTCATCATGCAAATAACCAGAAGGTTAGGTTTCTTTCCTAAACCTCTGAAGTTGCAGGACTGAGGACAAACACACAAGGATTTTAGAAATACTGAGGTCATAAGCCCCCTTTCCCCTTGAAAGATTTGATATACTACACCAAAATCAGACTATTGTGTTCATTTGTTAAGTTCAGTCTGTAAATGTAATTACCCTACATGAATGTCGCTATCCTATGAAAAGCACATATATCCAAAATGTCAACTTCTCATGAGCTAAGAAAATCAGCTGTGTTTTAAGACTTGGGACAATACAATTTTCAGACAATGCAATGGGTTTTTAAATGTGTTTATTTAGGCTAAGACGATTTCCACGTCTTGTTTTTCACTGGTTATCAATTCTGCACATTGGCAGAAATAAATTTCGGGGGGGGGGGAATCATGAATCCTTTATTTTTTTCTCTGAAAAAAATATCTTCTATTCTCTGAAAAATACTGGAGACCTCCTATAAAATATCCATTGAAGTAGAATGTAAAACCTCCCCCAGGATCCCGAAGACCCCAAATGCAGAGGACATCAGTGTCCTCGACGATAGCTACGACCCTGCAAACACAGCTTTTTCCCACAAAAACACAGTTTATAACCTTCCCTTACCTTTCAGTGTGAGATTTATGGGAAAAACACAGTGTGCAAACCAGGCTGACCCGGCCCAGCCCAGGCCAGCTGCACTGGCAGATGGCACAGAGGAGTGTGGGCGGTGAAGAGGGATGACACTAAACCTCTGGAGATTCCCAAAAACACACAGGGAAGGGACGGAGGAAAGGGGGGAGGGGGGAGAGTCCCCTCGCCCAGGTTATCCTGTGATAATCTGGAGCAACCTGACTGAACCTCCTGAGCAAATCCTGTCGCCATGTTGCAGCTCTGGTTCTATTTGTGCCCAGCTTTCAGTCTCACTATGTCTGAGAGCACAAATCTGGGACAAAATATACAGTTGTGTGAAAATTTGGGTGAATCTTCAGCTGTTTGTTTACATGGCATGTACATGGCATTAAAATACATGAATAGCTCAGTCACGTGTCTTTATCATAATCTTTAACAACATAAAAACATGATGTTTATGGCTTTCATTTCTTCAATACTGCACAAAATGTCATTTCAGAACTTTTTTGTGCGTGTAAGCTTTTAATCTCCACTGAGATGGACATGTGACTAAAGACATGAGGGAATTTGACTGAGAATAAAAAAATAAAAATAATTAAAAACATCTAAATATTTGTGTCATTTTTGTAGATTTAAGATCAATTACATAGAAACTGATGTTAAGATCAAACAAATAAAATGTATATAAGATTCAACAAGTTTTGTGGTATATTAGAAAATGATTCCCTCTAATTATTAGAATAAAATCACATGTATTTCAGCGTAGCCATGATTTACCCATTTGCTTTTTTCCTTCTCATCAAGCCTGCTGTATTCAGGTCAAAGTAATGAGTGTAGCACCAGCAGAGTGTTACCTAACACAACACATGGCCTGTTTTAAACAGCTGGGTCACTTTGAGCTGCATCACTGTTCCGAGATGCAACAGGCCACCAGGGAGATGAGCAAGGATGACTTTCAGGAGGAGCGTGCTGCAATTTAAACCTGTTGCTCCTCCAATGAACTCTTTGAACCTACAGCTGTTTTCAGTAATGTACATTACATGGCGCTTCCAGCTGAATGCTTGACACTGGCGAACAACACTGCATCGTGGGCTTACCTCTGCCTTGGTTGTTCCACTGAGCTCGGTCCCCTCAGGCAGGTCTCTCTGCTGGAGGCTGAAGGGGCTTGGTGAGCTGCCGGCCTGCAGGGCAGTGGGCATGGGCTGGGCAACAGCAGCAGGGTGCATATTGGTTCTGGCAGACGGGACGATGTGCTCCCCCTGGTGCAGCACTATGGACCTGTGGCCCTCCACACTGTAGGCAGCCTGGTAGCTGGTCTCACGTGGGACCTTGGTGGCCTCTGTCCCTGGGCTGGAGTATTGCGCTGGGGGATTTTTCCTCGCACTTTTGGCCGGTCTCACCCCCGTCCACGGCCTGTACTCTTGCCTGGGGGAAGAGAGGGCCAGTGTGGATGGTGACTTACCGCTGCTGATAAACATGGTTATAATAATCTGTGTATACAGCATCAGCAAAAACTGACTTAAAGGGGCATTCGGCCTGTGGAAACATCTTCTGTGGGCTTGGGAGAGAGACATCATCTGGGTTATTTTGGATTAGGCTTGAGTTGAAACTTTGGATGTAAAGTTTGACATCTATATGACGTTGCATTATTTGAAGTGTAGGATCTGTATTTGGAGCTTGACTCGAGAATAAAAGCTCAGATATCTCAGTTTTTTCTGCATCTATTTTGACCTTGTCCGTCTCTCGCAACTTTATGAATATGCAACACTAAATAATCAAAATACCCCTTTAATTACTAGAGATTATTAGTCTATAATAAATCTACATTGTTATAATAACTTTTTAATTCAAAAATGAATCAATCTGACAAAGGAACATCAGTCTTTGTTCACACTGCTTCTACTTCGTAGGAACCCATATGACAGGGGACTGTGAATCAACATTTGAAGCCACGTTCAGCTCAGCTGTAGGAGTGATCTGATCTTGCAATTTGCGTGTGTTGAAAACCCTTCGTCTTATCAGAATTGACACATTTTATAAAGAATCCCTCCACGTCCTGAAATGGTCATTTATTTGGTGTTCATTTCTCTTTAAATGGGTCAAAAGCCACAAAGGTTGAGAACCATACACCTCCTGCCTAAAATAAGATGCGGAAATGTAAAGTCAAATATGCTGAGGCCTACTTAAGCCCTCCCATATGAGATGTGTGAGAGAATCATTGATGCTGTTCAAATGTAATGACCCTTCTTACAGCAGCCATCGTCCCACCAGCCGGTAGTCAGCTGCAGTGGACAGCGACGGGTGCTGGGACAAGTCCGAGAGGGTGACATGTCCTACCTGTAGGAGCTGGTTTTCCTCTCCTCCACCCCCTGCTGCTCCCCCCACCTCTGCCCCCTGCCCCGCTCCTCTCTCCCCCCCGGCTGCGCCTGGCGGCCCCCGTTACTGATCCAAGGGAAGTTGTCTTTCCTGGGAATGGGCCAGGCTTTGAAATCATGCTTGTACTGGGTAACACTGGGGAAAGGCACTCCGGGCGGCTGGTAGTCTTCCCGGGGCTTGTAACTGGGCTCCTTCCGCGCCCTGAAAGATCCCCGGGTCCCCGGGACACCTGCGGGCGCCTGGGGGGAGCCGGCGGCTCGCGGCTCCGAGGCGGAGACCTGCTTGGTGACGGAGCGCACCTCCTGCTCCGCGATGTCCGAGTAGTTCTGGATGGTGAGCGGGACGGAGAGGTCCGATTTGTCGAACTGGTTCCAGAAGCGAGCCAGGCAGCACACTCTGCTGATGCACGGCCAAGCCATGCCCCTTCCCCCCCCTCCCACCCGATGTGTTTGACTTGTGGAGGAGGGAAGAAGAAGATGAAGAAGAAGAAGAAGAAGAAGAAGAAGAAAAATCAAACAAAAAGAATGGAAAGCGCGAAGCGAGCAGAGGTTACGTTCAGACGCGCTCCGTCCGCGTCCGTTCGTGTGGCGCTGAGGACGCACAGAGTCCAAGAGTCCATGTCAGCAGCAGAGAGGAGCCAGCAGAGATGAACCGGTCTGTCGGGGACCGTCATTGAATATTCCTCTCACGTGGTCTGTGATAGTGCCTCCACTATGCAGAGGAATCTGTGGCAAATTATTCCCCGCATGTCCAGCAGGATCCCATCGGACTGAAAGCCAAAGAAACGTTCGCTCTCTCCGACAAAATCGTGGCATCCTGAGGGGTTACCTCATTACGATGCGGCCAAACAGACGAGCAGACATAATGTTGTACAGTGCAGGTTTGTGGACTCTGTTAGGTTCAGTGAAACACACACATCAACGCCAGCAGAGCCCAGCTGGAGGCGGGGTGGAGGATAGTTTCCAAATGTCTCTCAACAAACCTGCATAGTGGAAAAACATAGTGCCTGTGCTGTTCCCACTGCTCTTTAGACAAGTCACACTGTCCCCTGTGACAAGCTCACCTGCTGCTTGGGATGCCCCCATGGCCCACTGCAGGCTGGCCCATGTTCAACCTGTGCTGAAACAGACTGAAATACATTTAGTGTTGAAGCAGGACGTAGTGTAACTGGTCTTGCAACGCAAAAGAAGGACTCTTGGCGATCACACCACAGAGTTGCCTAAAAGTAAATAAACCTTGACCATAGGGGGGTGGCAGGTCACAGTCGCTCGCTCGGTGGTTTTGAAAGGCACGGACACATGACCTGTTTTGCTGTTTAGGGACCTGTTCACTTCCCCTTATGGCTCCAAGTGAATTCTCTGTTGAAAGCCCAGTGCAGGATTGAATCAAAATCGACCACACAAAGAAGTAAAAACATTCAAACGAAGAGTGAAGCTCGACACTATGAGCACGTCGTATCTTAGCACACTGAGACACCAAAGCATCCTCATCTTGTCTTTTAGGGACACAGTCTGCCTTTCAAGTGTTAAAGGGATGAGGAGACTGAAGAAGACTGCAGATGCTGAGTTTATGTAGAGAATAAATAGTTGGTTGCGCTGGGTGTGAAATGCAGGGATATGCATGAAGTTAACAGAATGTCACTTGATGCACTGAAGGACTAAGAACTTAGCTCTGCAAGCTGTTCACAGAGGAGGAGGCCAGATTAGCCTCTAGCAGGTTTAAGGACCACTCAGGTGGGTCTGACACAGGAAAAGCAACTGTCGTCGATGAAGATGAACGGCCACTTGCAGCACATACATCATCTTAACCAGAAGTTCAACCTTAAGTTCAGTATCTCTCTGCACACCACTGTACGTTCAGTGATGGATGGCTCAGGTTTTGTAGTGTGGTTGCCAGCGGGAGCCAATGACATTAGCTTCAGACGCCTTTTCAGGGACAGATGATGAAATGGGATCACTGTTATTGGGTTATCGGGGAATGTCTGATAGCGGTTATTGAACATCACCCAGGAAGTAATATCCTCTGAAAATAGCAGTGTGACACTACCACCTGCAGGGGAAAATGAGACATTACTCCCCTGCGCTGTGAACTTTGTATCTTTAATGGAAATGAACCGTGGGTGCAGAAGTATCGACAGCAAAATCAAAATGTACTTAATGTTTAAACCTCTGTCATAACTTATGGTGCCATGATTTAGTCACCTGTGTAGATAAGTGACCTTCTCCACATGTTTTCCCAGTCGGTCTCCCTTTTCACCTCCTATCAAGGGAGGTATATGTATACATTTCAAAGACTGAATGCTTTGCCTCCCTTAAGTGTTTGACATTGAGGTAAACTGACTTCTGTGATCTTGACTTGTTTGACAGCACATTGAACGGGGACTCGAATGATTTGGAATTATCATCAATGATGGTTCTAGTGTGGACAGTGGGGGCTTGCCATCAGCAGAGTGAAACGACCCTTTCTTTGTTTCCGGGATCCATTTTCCTCATCACACTAAATGTTATCTCTACGTTTCTTCCTTCACTCTCTTCTGCATCATACAAAAAGTTACATGTGTCATATAAAGTTGCCCTATATTACAATTCAAGTTCAGCCTTTTGTTTTGTTTGCTAAAAATTGGAAATGGCTAATTAATCGAATTTGTGCATTGCGAAATTTATTATTCCATAATTACTGTGGCAAACCAGGGGGACACAGCCAGGCCACTCCAGCACAGGAGGAGGGTCCCAAAGCTTAGGGGGGGGTGATGCAGTGTTTTATCCAGTACATGTATTGCAGCCTCTGGTGCATTGTAGCAAATATAATTCAGAAAGGGAGATATTAAGAAATACAGTACATGAATGGAGTTTAAAATCAATACTGAGCACAGGACAGGAATTCAGGGAAATCGGAGGGTGGTTGATAGGATACATAGGGCAGTTAGGTTTAGGAGATAGGGTGCACCACTAACTTGGTTTGCGATCTGCCAATAAATACAAAGAAGGAGGAGGAGGAGGAGGAGGAGGAGCAGCCTCTGGGCGCGTTGGAACTGGTCACACCTGCAAGGCATCAGGTAATCAGGGGAGGAGGCTACTCGTCAACAAGAGAGGCCGTGGAGGCGGCTGTGAGGAGGAGTGTTGGTCATTGAAAGAGTCACCGCTCTCTCTGCTTTGCTCCTCAGTAGGGGTGGGCGGATCGATCCAAAATATCGATAATATCGATACCAACGTTGGTATCAGTATCGGATCGATACTTTAATCTCAGTTTGTCTCCTCCACGTTCTGTTCTTGCTACCGTGTCATCGAGGCATGTGAGTGCAGACGTTGCTCCTCCCCCCTCTGTTGTGATTGGCTGTCATGTCGTCATGTGACTCAGCGGCGCCAAGAACACACGTAAACTGGTGGCCTGTATTCTGTCCGCTGAGTGAGAGGCAGCAGGATGGCAGGTAGGAAGAGAAGCATCGTGTTATTTCACACGTGTAAATGAAAACACTGCACTGAGGCTGTAGGCTGCCGTGGCAACACCAACAATCTGATGAAACATATGAAAGTCCACGAAAAACAAAAGTCCGAGCTGCAAAAAACGCAGGGAGGAGGAGAATACAGAGCCAGGCTCAGACAGACCCAGAGCCCCGGCACAGAGGCAGACGTCACTGAGTCTTTTCAGGGAGGCAAAGAATATCCAGGCAGCCTATGTTGAAAGTAATATTTTAGTCGGATTAGATTATAGTGTGATGGCTCAAACACAAAGCATCAAGCAGCCGATGGCAACGTAGCAGGACTAACTTACATTTCGCTTATCATCCCCCTCCATTGACACTCATGTTGTATTTTTAATGAGATAACCAACACTTTAATAATTTAGTGGTCATCCTTTTTGTTTTCCAGATTTAGAATACTGATG
>JAVQJV010014079.1:0-19677 GCA_036024995.1 Gadopsis bispinosus | reverse complement strand
GGAGTCGGAACATGAAAACATTATTCCATCATTTGATAAATGGTAAATGGACTCTGGCTTATATAGAGCTTTTCAACCGTTGAAACGGTTCCCAAAGCGCTGTAACAGTAATCAAAGCTTTAACAGTAGTCTAATTCACCCATTCACACACCGTAACCAGAGCTCACCCAGTCCTAAACATTTGTCATTTTGATTGGTGGCTGATGAGAAAGGATTCGTTTTTTGGGCAAGATTTGCTTGTAGCTGTGTCTAAATGTACTGAACCATTTCTTAGTTTGATTTTCAGTGCAAGAAATATAATTGTCTTTTCTAAAACTGACAAGCAATCATGATGTATATTTGTGATCACGCTTGACTAACTCGTCGCCAGGAACAAGCTACATGCTGCTTTTACGCTACAGTACCGGGGTCCAGGTGGGGTAAGGTGTGTAGTGGTGAGGGTTCAGTTTGGGGTCACGGGTTAGTGAATAAATGTAATCGGCAAATGGTTTTTATAGAAGACGTCACTGCAGAAGAACTAGGATGTATTTGCGGTACAGACAGGCGGAGAGCAGCTGTTGCTCTCTCCGACCTGTCCTGTGGCCACGGCACTGCCAGACTCTGAACTGCAAGCAGTGCTGCTTCAGCCTCTTTTGTGCCGCAGATTTAGGTCAAGCGATGGGACCGTCCCTATTCCTGAAGATGGTACAGCCTCTTGAATCCCATGAATCCCTGCTGGCCTTGGTTTGATTGGTGCCACCACCTTTTCTCCCACTTCCTTTATGCTTCATGTGTCCCTTTTTGCTTTCCCCTAATGTCTCAGACAGTCTGTCAAGGGGAACAGTGGGATGGGGGTGGTGAAGTGCTCACTTTGCTAAAAAAGGAGATGGTATCTTTCTAAGTAGTTTCTCTTGTTCCCTGGTTGTAGAATAACTGATCAGCTTGGCACCAATGAATCTTTAAAAGTGAACACTGCAAATTTGTCTGATTTAAGTCTCATTGTGGAAAAGCATCTGCCCTCATGCCTCTTTCTTTATCCACTGAATGTAGAGAATGAGATATAAAAACTGTAGTGCTCTGAGACTGCACAATTACCCACGAGCTGTGCGTGTGTGCGTGTGCGTGTGCGTGTGCGTGTGTGTGTGTGCGTGTGTGTGTGTGTGTGAAGGGAAGAAAGTGCACTGGACTAGATATGCCCATACCTTTTTGGCATCTCCTGACTGGAGCCTACCCCGTCAATCCCCCAGCACTCCGCTCCAGTCATCCATTTAATGCTTATTGAATTTAGATCATTTACGTAAGCAGAACAAAGTTTGGAAGGTCAGATGCATTAACAATTTATAAGAACCTGGATTACCCAAAAGCCAAAGTCAGACAGAGATGATAAGAGTTTGATAGTATATTAAGACATTGCATAAAAAAGAGAGAATCTTTCTGGCACCTGCTTATAGTGGATTTTGACCTTAACAAAGTGTATTTGTCAGGTTTCATGCAGACCATTATAGCTATGCTCTGATCGGGTTATTCTTTATGGTAGCGGCTACTGCAGTCCTGGTCACAAGGATACAATCCAATTGATGGACACACACGAGTTCCTACACAACATAGTCTGCAGCCCTGCAGCCCTGCAAACACACAGGTCTGACTGACACAGTCACATTGAATGCTTGAGTGAACAGTGAAGTGATGTTTGACAATTTGATGTCATTACATCATTATACATCATTATAGTACTCTAGAAACTGTCAAGTCAGTTTTATTCATACAGACCAAAATCACACATTTGCTACAAACATGCTGACCCTTGAAATTTTCTGAAAAACAATAGTGCATAACAAAGCTATCAGTACATACACCTAAATCTATCTACTGCTGGGAGAACTAGCATAGTAGCCAGTAACATTGCAGCATTGATACACTGCCTGGGATCTACCCATCATTATTAGAGTAACAAGTCAGAGTGAAGAGGTCACAAATACCCTGTCCTTCCTGCCACGAGAAGCTTTTGGCAGCATTGCCAGGAGGGATGTGTCGCATCGAAAATGTCAGGGGATAATGTGCGATCAACAGGACCTGCCCGTGGAAGGTCAGCAGTTCTCCTCCCCAGCTGAGAGGTATGGACTCTCCCAGAGAGACCAGAGAAGGAGGCCTGCATTGACCAGATTACTGGCAATACAAGGGGGCGCAAATGTCACCGTGCCCCTCCATTAACAGTGCAACCTGTCAGCACCTTAAATGTCTTCTTGAAATGCACTAACAGGCTTGCCTTAATGTATACAGTGAAACACTGCTGACAGATTCGTTCACACGTGCCCTTAAGCCGGATTGAGATACACAAGACAAGTTGTCACACACACATCCTCCCTCCAGGTATGTGATGACTTATTGATCCCTGAGGGACAAATTTACTATATTTCCTATTTTGTAACAATGAGGTCAGAATCCAGTATCCACCACCAGAGCAGCCATCATAAACACTGATGGAGACTCACTGCACTGCTTGAGTACGCCTCCAGCAGACAGACCCTTTAACTCGGGTGTTTCCATTGAATAAAGGAAGTGAGCCTTACCACTTCTGTGTTCTGTGTTTTCAGAGAGCAGCGACTATAGCGAGGCTGAGGTTCTCCCAGACTCCTTCCCGTCAGCACCGGCAGAGCCGCTCCCAGAATTCCTGCTGGAACCAGAGGACGCTTTCATTGTAAAGAACCGGCCGGTCCAGCTACGGTGCCGGGCATCACCGGCCACCCAGATCTACTTCAAATGCAACGGAGAATGGGTCAATCAAAACGATCACGTCACCAGAGAGAGCCTGGACCAGATCACAGGTAATGCACTCACACACACACTCGCTCACACACATATTGTAATGTCACCTTGTATTTCACAGACATAAACATCATACTCAATTACAAACATCATTTTCAACTACATAATCCATTAGCTCCCACAGGATTTTATGAGCACGTTAACTGCATTTGGCCTGCAGCCAATGCATTATTTATGTGCACTGTGAAAAATATGCCCCTCTAATCTCTCTCTCTCTCTCTCTCTCTCTCTCTCTCTCTCTCTCTCTGCACAGGTCTTGTGGTGCGGGAGGTGGACATCTCAGTATCAAGGACCCAGGTGGAGGAGCTGTTTGGGTTGGAGGACTACTGGTGCCAGTGTGTGGCCTGGAGCTCGGCTGGCACCACCAAGAGCAACCGTGCCTACGTTCGCATTGCATGTCAGTACCAAGGCCGTGTGTGTGAGACAGAGAAAGGAAGGAAGACAGACAGCAGGAGGGCAAATGTTTCCGACTTTTTGCTTGTCAAATGTGTCAGCTTAAGCATACACTATATGCAAATAAAGTTGCCGCAGCACTCCATCTTAGTCCCATGTGGTAATGTGTGGCGTAGTATGATTGACAGTGCATGTTTATGAGGGTATGAAGTGAAAAAACACGACACAGTGACAGAGGCTTTTGGGGGCTTTGCCTGGTTTGTGTGTGTGTGTGTGTGTGTGTGTGTGTGTGTGTGTGAGAGTGTGACAGCCAAGGTTACTAAGAAAAACAGGGTGTCACTGCTGTAACGCGGCAGCCTTCACTAACTGTGACTCTGTCTGTGTCGCCAACTGTAGACCTGAGGAAGAACTTTGAGCAGGAGCCGCTGGGGCGGGAGGTGCGACTGGAGCAGGAGGTGCTGCTGCAGTGTCGCCCCCCAGAGGGCATGCCCGCTGCCGAGGTAGATCTCTCCCTCCTCATCCCCCTCTCATTGCTTTGGGGGGGTTACATTTGTGTTTTTGACACTGAAGGGTAATAATATTTTTTTTATAGCTCCCAAGCTCAGATAACAAGGCCGAGGCCTGAATAATCATTCATAGAACAACATAAACATAATACACAAGCGAGCATAGTAAAGGGCAAGCCACTGAAGTTTGAGATATTTATATGTCTATCCAGCTACGTGGCACTGTCAAGAAAAAAACTCCCTAAAACATATAACGATCAGTAATAATATGCTCTGTTATTTAAGCGACGAAGCAAAAAAGGTTGTGCTTAAATCCATTTGTCATGTTTTAACACTAAGCTGCTTCCACTGTACAGTACTATATCAAGCTGCTTTATTTCTCTCATAAAACAGCAGCGCAACAATATATTAAGAGAAAACAAATTATTCATAAATGTAGATTTTTATTACTCAAGAAAATATTTATCTTCCCTAGTATTGTTCTTTTTAGTGGCTAGATAACATGTTATCATGTGACATAAAAAGCACATAGCATGAAAGTGTAAAAGCGATTAAACTGGATTTTCATAATGACTTCATGATATATACTAATGACATTGCTTGTGGTTGCTCGCTGTGATATTATTATGTCCATAAGTTTGGCAAAAAGAAGCCACAAATTATATTTTTCCTGAGCAAACTGAAAATGATCAAATATTGACAGTGTTTGATCAATACCACATGTAGCATTGTTGAAGCGTGTCGTGATGACTTAATACTCTGCAGGTTTATTGTGTTTACTGATTGGGTGCCGACTCATGTTTATGCATACACACCTGCTGATTTGTACAATGATTTATGTGAAGAGTTATCTGCCAAAAGAATTACAGAAAGTCCATCATTCAGAATTGTTATAACACAGAGGCTCAAGACTACGGATGTTTTTTTTTTTATATAGATTTTAAACTAAAATCTTGGCTGCTACGTTTGCTTTTTCCATTTTAATTATTTTCATCACTGTGTGATCACGCTGCAAGATTTCTTTCAGTACAACAAAGTTCTGAGTGGTGTGTATTTGTGTGTGTGTGTGTGTGTGTGTGCCTGCCTCCCTAAAGGTGGACTGGCTGAAGAATGAGGACGTCATAGATCCATCGCAGGATTCCAACTTCCTCATCACCATTGATCATGATCTGATCATCAAACAGGCCAGACTCTCAGACACCGCTAACTACACCTGTGTGGCTCGTAACGTGGTGGCCAAGAGACGCAGCAGCACGGCTACTCTTATTGTTTATGGTAACACACACACACGTTTTTCCTTCTCTTCCATTCTCACACCCCACATGTGAGGATAAACGTCCTGTTCATCCATGATTAAATCACATATGTATACTCACCAGTGTGTATGCTGATGGAGTAGCAGGACTGCATGATCATTTTGGGTTGTCTATATTCTCATTACTTGCTCGTCTGTCTCTCTTGTCAGTGAGCGGAGGTTGGTCTTCTTGGACCGAATGGTCAGAGTGTAATGCTCAGTGTGGGCGGGGCTGGCAGCGACGTACACGCAGCTGCACCAATCCTGCCCCTCTGAATGGAGGAGCGTTCTGTGAGGGCCCACCCTTCCAGAGAGTGACCTGCACCACACTGTGCCCAGGTGAACATGACATACATCATCTGTATTATTTATAACATCTTCAGGCGAAGCCATTTTGCATTTTGCAGGAAGTAGGCGGATTAATTTTCAAACTTTTAAAAGGCATCGGATGCTGTTTTTCAGCTGTGTTCCTCCACATGATGTTTAAATTTAGATCTTCATGCCTGTTCAAAAAGATTTCAGCTCATAAACAACTTTTTACCAACCAGCATTGGGTCATGCAACTGCTCTGATTTTGTAATGAAAAGTCATCTACATCAGGAACATAGTGTTACCTGGTTTACTGTCACACACCATTCTGTCACGTATTGCTTTGCCCCGTATGTCAGACCACCCTGACTCCAAAAATCATTTGCGCCATTACAACAGCGTGTCCAATTCCCCTAATCACCTGGAGAGATTAGCTGTAGGGGGGTTAGCTGTAAAATGACTCCCATATCTGCTGTCTCATTCCAGTGGATGGAGGCTGGACAGAGTGGGCAAAGTGGTCCGCCTGTGGGACAGAGTGCACTCACTGGCGCAGTCGCGAGTGCCAAGCCCCCCCACCCAGGAACGGAGGGAAGCACTGCAGCGGCAGCATGATGGAGAGCAAGAACTGCACAGAGGGGCTGTGTACGCGCAGTAAGTCACCTGGGCAGTGCGTTTGAACTAGAGTGGTTGTTAAATGTCAAAAGAGAGTCAGTATTTGGCTCATATATTTCTTGATGTAATGATATTCTACAGCTGGACTTTTAATACAGAGCCGCATCTGTTGAATTTAGTTCACTAGAGCACAAAAATCTGAAAGAATAGGGTGTTTCTAAGGAAGGTCAATTTAAGGTCAATTCCCTGCTTCAGGTGGTTGTTGAATTGATAACAGCAAGTCTTGCAGGCAGCGATTTCTTTGCTCATAGTTCACAGTTTTATAAGGTGTATTGCTTTTCAATGCTATTTTGTATAGAGCTGTATTCCCAAGGTGTTTAGGCCACTGCAGCATGGTGAGAGCACGAATGATGCAGCGAGATGAAAGCTAGAACAGCTAAATCGCAGACAGCTGTTTCATGAGGCAAAGTGTAGGTTCACAGAGAGAGAAGGCAAGTGATCCACGTCTAAAGAGCACAGATGGAGGGAGAGAGAGAGCAAGCGCAGGGAGCAAAGGAGTGCATGGAGTGGGAAGCGAGCATGACACAGCCAAGTCGAAAAATTAGCACGGGGGAAGAGCATATGAGAGTGAGTCAGACTCACACTGACACCCAATGTGCAGTCCGTGATGAGCTGGGAGGAATCCAGCTGACAGCGCATTAGATTCTTACAGACGCACATCCGCAGAGGCAGTGAGATACGTTCAAGAACACACGCGCTGTGCACACGCACACACGACACGAACCAACACGCCCAAGCATGCAGGCAAACCTCGTCGAGTGCACTTGCAACACGGGGATCATATGCACACTCAAAGCATCACTGTGCTTCAACTCTATCAGACGTACACACAAGTCCTGGCATAAACAGGCTTCCGTGGAGCAGCCAGATTAGACAAATACACTGCCTGATTTGACTGTAAAGAGCAGCGCGTTCTCAGGGGCCTGTCAGGAAAACATGCACTCAAGTGGCACTGACAGAGGGGGAAGATTGGAGGCACTGTGCTGTAGTAAATGTGCCTCTTGGCAAACTCCAGGTTACCGACTGACTTATTTATTTTCCCAGCACGTTAATGATTAGTGATTATTCTGCGGCCGCAAATTGTCCTCATGACATTATGACTCTTTGCAAGCCTGACATGCTTCAGACAATCAAACAAATAGAAGCGCACTAAAATGTCTCACTCGTTGATCCCTTTTGAGGCTCTGCGAAATACCCCCAGTTATAAATGTAAACTGCTTTGAGACACCACAAGCCATCATCTTCACTGCCTCCTAGCAGATATTCTAATTGCTAGCGGGTAAATGGGGAAAGTTGGGGAATCCGTGTGGTGTTTAGACGATGCTGGGGAGAGAAGCTTATTTGGTTCGAGATAAAGTAAGTGACGCGATTCTGAAAGATGGTTTTGACATTCATCAAACCACTCAGGGATGATTCACATTGGTGTTATCTTGGAAAAGATTGTTCCCGTCAGGACAGAGATGTTTGTTTCATAGGATGAAGGCGATAACATGCCCTGCGGAGTATATAAAAAGTCGGCTTCAATCTACATCGCCTCCCTCGTGCACCACACGACACTAGCGCCCTTGTTCATTTTCTCTCTCATCCAAACGATCAGAATCTCTTTCACAGTCACGTCTGAATATTCTCAGGTTTTATTCTACATAATATAATTAGGCCGAACTTCATTCCGCAATTCCCCACATTCTCTCACATTTCTTGAAGAGGTCATTCATTTTTTTTTATTTTATGTAAATGGTGTTGCTTACAGTATGCCTTTTTATGTTTGCATTTCTATTTTCATATTGATGAGCTATTGTTTACTTCCCATTTCTGCTTTGTACTCTCGTATTGTAGCCTGTCTTTCATTTGCATTACGACTAGTCCATCCATTTTTATGTGGTTGTTTGTTTGTTTTTTCTTGTCTTCTTCTCGTTTTTTTCTCCTGTTCAAGCAGATAAAAAGATTTCTATTGAACATGCAAGCCATCGTAAGTTCACCTTCCCATGACTTCACTCTTTCACTGCTTCATACTGTTTGTGTGTGTGTGTGTGTTTGTGTGTTTGCGGGTCCTAACATCTGTTAACATGTGGAACAAAAAGCGTGGAGCGTTTTGTGTTGTCGTTTCACATCGAGATCGGTGAAGATGCGCCTCACCTTCTTGTCCAGCCTGCCTATGAGTGTTGTTACACCGTCTCGTCCGGTGTGTTGACTAAGCGTAACACGGGTTTCTGAGCCGGCTTCATGTTAGCACATAATTTACATAACAGCTTGCTGCAACAGTAGATTGAAAAAAAAAAATGCAATTACAACAAAAAGATTAAATGATGTTGGTGTAATTAAACACACAGCCTGGCTCTAACCCGGCAGACGGAGGGCTCTACAATCACTGTTATGAATGGAGCAAAATGACATCTCGCCTCTAAGCTGAGACTCTTTGATCCGTAGGCTATGAGGTGGAAGCAAAGCACTTAAACAGTTGATTTGAGTCTGATGTTCAGTTCATCTGTAATACAGCTTACATTTGAAGTGTTGGTAATTCCTCGAGCTCAATGTGACGTCGGGCTCAGGGGAGAGCAGAGCGGTAATGCACCTAATTTGCTATTGTTCCGTTTGTGGTAATAAGTGCGGACGGCTGTCGGCTTTGGTTCCATCGTGCCACGTGAGCACGGGAGGGCTCTCTCTCTCTCTCTCTCTCTCTGCCTGCCCGTCTGCCTCCGGCTTTCCTCTCCTCCACCCTTTCTGCTGCTCCGTAGTGTCTGTGGTTTCCTCCAACTTCTTCCCCACTCTCTCCTGCTCCTTATAGCATGGGCCTTTTCCTCAAGCACCGCTATCCTTATCTCCTCTCTCCTCCTCACCACACTTATAATCCGTCTGTCCTCTCAACAAATTACAACCTTATCTAACTCCTTCCTATCCCTTTTTTGCCAAATTGCCTCTCCTCCAGCTCTCTTCTCCTCTATTTATCCAGTCTGTCTACTCCCTCTTTTTTTTTTTTTTCTTTCTTTTTTTTTTTTTGTCTCTCGCCAACCTCGCTCCTTGTCTTCTCCTCTTTTCTGCTGTGGTGTGACTGGCTCACGTGTCTGGGCTGGGTATGGCTCTGCTAGCGTTGGTGGAGTCGGGCTGAGCAGGCTGCGGTGGGCCTGCTGACCAGTCACAACCAATCACCCAGCGGGCGGAAAGCGGGGGAGCAGGTGAAGTTTTGGTCAACCCTCCCACCACCACCACCTGGCTTCGATCCAGTTTTGTTGTGAGATGTGCCCCCTGCAGGCTAAGAGGAGCTGTTTATTAATGTTGCCTTCCTGGATGATCACCTTGTAAAAAGTATCTTTAGCTAGAGTCATACTGAACACAGAGTACATCCTAGGAGTCCACTAGTATCGTAAAACAACACTCATATGCAACCGTTCCTCCTGTTCATACCGACTGTGGGGTGATCACCTCCCTAATGTCATTCAAATGATCCCAATTGAATTCCGATCATGGCCAATACCTGACTCGCCTAATAAGGTCAGCATTGATGCCAATAACGATCTGGCATATCAGATTTGTGGATCCTGAGTATATTTTTCACAGGTACGGTCTTTTTAGTGCTTAATCACCCCTTTCTATTTCCCGGACTTCCAGATTTCCTTGCTGAGTCGTAATAGTGTGAAAGTGTCACAAAGAGGGCATAAAGTACTAAAAATACTGTAACTTAATACACACATTTGATTTGACTGACTAAGACTGCTGAAGTCTCACATTAGCTTCAGATGAACTTTGGAGTACATTTTGTACAAAGACTGTGGATTTTGTCCCCATCACTCTTCAAGACCAGTACGGACAGGAACAATTACAACAAGCAACAGCTCAGTCAATAATATTAATAATAATCTTTACTTTTCTAAAACCACATTACAAAGTGTTTCACAGCAAGCGGATCATAAACATTTTCCGATTAAAAGCAAATCAAGCAAATATAACCAGCAAAAGGGCAGTCAGTAAGAATCAAGAAAAATCAGGAAAAGCTCTCTGATGAAAGTCTGTTTTAAGAAAAGATTTCAACGCACATGTGGACATGACAGTACTGTACTTGAAAAACATTGCACCTATCCGTGGAAGGTTTCCGTTTCAACTGTGGCTGCCCGTGTGAAAAAACAAGCTGTAACAACTGATTATTTTAATTGTGGATTAACCGATTGATTAGATTTCAGTTAATCATGTACTAAATTAAAATGTGTGCGTGTGATCAACCGGCAGATGTTTTGATCTTATCTTGATAAAGGAATTAAAAGATTAATCAATTCGAAAAATTGTTAATATTTTGATGATCGAAAAATCAATTAATCGTTTCAGCACTAACCTGGACTGCAATAACTAATTTATGCTACATTCTGCTACAGCGGATACATAGTAAATCACATTATATCTCTTAAATTGTATTCTCTTCCCTCTAGTCTTTACCTTGCATGTGTGTTTGTGTCTCTTCATCGTCGTTGACTGTCTGCCTTTCTGTCCGTCTTTCAGCGCTGGCCCCAGGTATGGGTGTAGCCGTCTACGCTGGTCTGGTGGGGGCCCTGCTGCTGTGCGTGATACTGGTGTTGTGCGTGGGAGTGCTCGCATATCGCCGCAGATGCCGCCATCTCCACGGAGACATCACAGATTCCTCATCTGCTCTCACCGCCGCCTTCCACCCTGGCAACTACAAGCCTCCCAGGCAGGGTAGGTTCACACAGTAACCCACATGTCACACACACATCATTCAGTACACATTCACACACAATTTCTATTTTTATCATTGTTTATTTTCACAGCTTTTCTTGAATTTACTCATTTGCGAAGCACGTCATCACAACTTTTTTCATTGTCACACTGCTATTTATATCGCCCCATAAATGAATTCTCTTTATGCCATTATCTCCTCTCACTTAGTCAAGCTTCCATATTTTGCTGCATTTTTTTGTTTTTTACACTTTAAGCATTTGTCATGGTGTCCCTTCTCTTGGTCTTGCAATCAAATATTAATTAGCAACATTAATCCATTTCACTCCCCTGCCTGTGTCATTTCTGGGGATAAGAGAGCGGGTCCTCTCTTCTCCTGCGTCCACAGATAACCCTCACCCTTTGCATTCCTCAGCTCCTCCAGATCTGACAGCCACAGCGGGGACTTTCCGCGGGCCGCTCTTCTCCCTGCAGCACGGGGTCAACGACAGCCCCCACAAAATCCCCATGACCACCTCTCCCCTGCTGGACCCGTTGCCCAGTCTCAAAATCAAGGTGTACAACGCCTCCGCTCTTTCCTCCCTGGAGCTCCCTGCGGGCATGTGCTCAGGTGATGGGGAGATCCTCAGCCTGAAGTCGGTGGGCACTGTGGGCAGAGAGCAGGAGTACCACAGCCACACCTTGTCCAGAGAGCCTGGGCTGAGCACCAGTGCTACCCTGGGTAATCTGGGAGGACGCCTTGCCATCCCCAATACAGGTAACATATTCGTATGCAACTGTCTTTTCACACACAAATAAAACCAGAATTCATATCCACCCAGTGTGAGCCAATGGCATGTTCAGTTAATCACACAGACAAGATAAGTCATGACACTTTCTCCCTTAGGTGTGAGTCTGCTGGTCCCCCCTGGCACAATCCCCCAGGGGAAGTTCTACGAGATGTACCTCATTATCAACAAGTGGGACAAAACGACGTGAGTGCCCCTCATCTTTATTCCTCTATTTCACTCATCTGATTTGCAACCACGAGGCAGAATAGACCTCATTCTCACCTCAATCAGAAGTTCTCCCGTGCAAGGCTCACCTACTGCGAACCACTTGAAGTTTATTTGGAAGTTCTGTCACTTTTTCTGAGGATAAAAAATGCATCAACTCCACTCAACTTCTACACTAAAATTGGAGTGGATTCATTTCTTGCCAATTTTCTGGAAGTTTCATATTCAGTGTGCCTCAAATACATCAATACCAGCATGTACCCATCCATGTCGTGGCCATGATGTTCTTTTATAAATGAAGTGTTTTGGCAACTGCTGTGTGTGTTGCTGTGTGTTCTCCGTGTGTGTGTGTTTGTGTGTGTGTGTGTGTGTGTGTGTGTGTGTGTGTGTGTGTGACATTTACAGGCTACCCTCTGAGGGCAGTCAGACTGTGCTAAGTCCTGTGGTGAGCTGTGGCCCATCCGGTATGCTGCTGAATCGCCCTGTGGTTCTTACTTTACCCCACTGTGCCCAGCTAGACACACCTACACCTGACTGGACCCTCACTCTCAAGACACAGACACACCAGGGAGCATGGCAGGTGAGACATCCTCTGACCGGTACCAAATAACAGATATCTCGTTGGCTGATGTGGCATCATTAAACCCTACTTCAATATTCTTTCAGGAGGTCCTTACAGTAGGAGAGGAGACTTTGTCGTCTCCGTGCTACCTGCAGCTGGAGGAAGAGTGCTGTCATGTTCTCATGGAGCAGCTGGGAACATACAGCCTGGTGGGCCAGTCCTGCCCTCCACAGCCTGCCTGCAAACGCCTGCAGCTGGCGCTGTTTGCCCCTCGAGCGCCCTGCCTCTCCCTGGACTACAGCCTCCGCATCTACTGCATCCATGACACCCCACATGCACTCAAGGTGCTCCTTTTTCTTCTTGCCTTTCTGTTTCTTCATTCTGGCAATATTAGACTTATAGTGTGAATATAAATAAGTCGTAATTACTTGAAGATGTAAAAGACAAGGATTTTTAAAAATGTAAATATATCTATCATATCAGCTTTAGTTGTAAAGTACAACTAAAAGAGAGCTGGGTTTGGTCATAAACAACATACACAACGACTCAAAGTAGTACAACACAAAACAAACTCCCTACTAACCAGCAAATGAGCACTCCATCCAGAAAAAGTTGGACTCACTGGCATTAAATATTTTCCCTCTCTCAGTCCCTTTTGTAGAAAGTGTTCACAGACCAGTCGGGGTAGTAAACATAAGCGTGCTGTGTGCAGCTTACTGGCATCACATTACATGATTTCTGGCTGCTAGAGTTCAAACAGCTTTCAAACTGTTAGCTCTCGCACATTTCCATTAGGAGACACCCGACTTAGTGAGCGCACAACGCATTTTAATTAAGCATTTTTTGATAGCGTGTTTCCTAAATACAATTGATCAAGTGAATATGTCCGGCCTTCTCTCCCTGCCCCGGGGCAGGAGGTGCTGGATTTGGAGAGGAGCCTAGGAGGAGTTTTGCTGGAGGATCCCAAGCCGATGCTCTTCAAAGACAGCTACCACAACCTGCGCCTGTCCATCCACGACATTCCACACACTCACTGGAGAAGCAAACTGCTGGCAAAGTATCAGGTGAGACACTCACAATGCAGCGGATACTAGATAACATGTTAAGTGTTTATAGATGTAGCACAACTCATCAGGAGCTTGAATAATGTAGACTAATAAAACTAAATAAAAGTGTTGATAGGTCAATAACAAGCAATAGTAAGCAAAAACTGTGATCTGACAATTCTTGATTTCGCTTCGCTAGAATGGCTATGTTCTCAGGAAACGCAGCTAGTGGACTCTATGCCATTCACTGCTGTTGTAAACATCCAAACCCTCTGCTGCATTCTCTCCGGGGCAGCGCCGAGATTGGAGTCTGACCCTCTCTGAATAAATAAACAGGAAATCTGATAGTGGACCTAATTTATGGACAGTGCGTTTTGGAAATAAATT
The DNA here is from genome assembly GCA_036024995.1 of Gadopsis bispinosus. Taxonomy (NCBI): domain Eukaryota; kingdom Metazoa; phylum Chordata; class Actinopteri; order Centrarchiformes; family Percichthyidae; genus Gadopsis; species Gadopsis bispinosus. The sequence goes on along the minus strand of JAVQJV010014079.1, from coordinate 6,025 downwards.
GTCCTCTGACACACGGAGTCCCTGTTGGTGGAAACACCCAATATCAAAATAAAGCACACTGCACTCTTCCTGAATGGAAGTGTGTTCTAGATCCTTTGCAGGATTGTGCTGCCCAGGACAAAGCCACTTTAATCACAGCATAGAGACTTTTTTTCCCAGCTTTCCTTCTTAGCATTTCTCTTTGTTAACAGGAGATCCCGTTCTATCACATCTGGAGTGGCAGTCAGAGACCCTTGCACTGCACCTTCAGCCTGGAGAGAGGCAGCCTGGCTGTGTCGCAGCTCACCTGTAAGATCTGCGTCCGACAGGTGGAAGGGGAGGGGCAGATTTTCCAGCTGCACACGGATATTCAGGAGGTGATAGTGACAACTGAAATAATGCTTGTGCAAATACGATTGAAGCTACACAGTATTGCAGACAGACAATAGAGAGGTTGGTCTGAATGCTTCTCACCCTCTCTGTCAATGCAGACTCTACCGCCGCACTCGCCCCTCCCCTCAGGAAGTACCTGCCTGCCTTCCTCTCAAGTGGGACCCTATGCCTTTCGCTTGCCTGACTCCATCCGCCACAAGATCTGTGCCAGTTTGGATGCGCCCAGTGCTCGAGGATGTGACTGGAGACTACTGGCGCGCAGTCTAGGCTTTGACAGGTCAGATCTGCCTCACATGTGTGGCAGCATGGGTCACGCTTTAGCTGTAGAGTCCAGTGTTAATACTCAGGTTCCAAGCTCCAAAATGTCGCGTGAAAACTCAGAATTGTGTCTAAGGTGGCATGTAGATATTCACTGTGTGGGGTTAGATGTATGGAATTATGATTTAGTTTAGAGGTGGGTTTAGGTTCAGTTTAACGTGTGTTATATCCCAGTCACACTGATCAGCATTTGGAAAACATGGCTTGAATATTAAGTAGAGGAATGTGATTCAGCCATGCATGCTGTGCCTTGCTTCATGATCTTTCAGAAGATATTTAATCTTGCTAACTAGCTAATCCTGCTTTGTGAAATATGATAGTTAGCTGGGCATCCATATTGGACTGTCAAAATAAAGTGGTGCAGCAGTATTTGCAACATACATAACGGAGTGCTCCCTTCACTGAGTCCTATTCTTCTTAAATCTTGCCTTGTCCCTCTCCCTCTCAGGTACTTGAACTACTTTGCAACAAAGCCCAGCCCCACAGGTGTTCTACTGGACTTATGGGAAGCTTGTCACCAAGCAGACGCAGACCTGGTTTCTCTGGCGACCGCTCTGGAAGAGATGGGCAAAAGTGAGGTGCTAGTTGTCATGACAACAGATGGGGATTGTTGATTGGCCAAGAAACGAGAGAGCAAGCAAGACTTTTTTTTTTCTCACCACCGTGACGATAATAAGAATACCTGCCTATGAATATGCACACACCGGCACAAATTTAAAGCCCACAGAGCATTTTGGTTCCTTCGTATGTGCTGTATTACCTCTGACTCATCTTCCTTTTCACTGCCCCCTGATCAGCTGCTGTAGCTACATATCCACTTTAATCCATTCCCATGCGGGCCATCCTATGATAACTGATTCAGCTTGAATCTTCCAAAGCAATGTTGGATCTGCAAGATGTGAAACCAACTTAAGGGTACGAAGGCATAAAATGGGTGTTAAGTCATCTGTCGTATGTGGTGCTTCTTCAAAGATTGTAAATGACACTATTCTTGTATATAAATAACAAAGCTTTGGGACAAACAAAAAAAGAATCCATGTATTCAACACACTAAAGCACGCACAATAACACATACACGGGATTATCCATGTTTCAGTAGCAGCATGAAAGTGCATGACTTAACACCATCTCACCTCATGACAGGGGCTTTTGTTTTGTCCATTGTCATTCGTGTGTGCAGAGAAAGACGGGCAGCACCAGCCTGTCTGCAACCTCCTCGGGCTACAGGCACACTCCAACACTCACACACACACGGACAAGCTGGTCATTAACCGTCTCTGACTCGGACAGGCTAGGATTTCTTATCCAACTGTTTCGACAAACCATAAGAGGACCCGGACCCTCAACATTTGAGGGCTTAAGCATTTCGCTTTATGCTGAAAATAAAAGGGTGAACGGTGGAGTTTGTTTAAGGATTGGCGGACAGCTCGACCGACAGACTCTTTATATTATACCAACAAATGCCTCAAAAGCCTCGGCATATCATTCAGACTCACAGGGGTGTTTCTTCTCTTTCATCTCTCCTCATACTCCTCCATCGCTCTTCCACACTCCTCTGATCCGCTGAGAATAAAATACAGGAAGCGCTTTGTGGTCGTCCCTTAAAGGTTTCCTTTGGGGAACGCTCTTTAAGTTATTATCCATATTTGTGGATTTTTGTTAATCTTTTGTCATTGCTGTTACGATCATATAGAACCTGTTCTGTCATCTGTGCTTGTTTAGGCTGCTGAGCTTCTGTGTATTATTTTTGATTCCAGTAAAGCAGGCCAAATGGAAGGGATAGGTGCACAGTGGATGTCTCAGTTGTGAATAACAAAATCATGGTTATTTGTTATTTTCAATACTGTGTATCTATTCAAAATGTAAGCTGTAAAACATGGTTAGAGATGGTCAAATGTCCAGGTGAATATACTTTAGGTATTTTGCTTTGCTGTAACTGAGGGCAGTTTCCACTGTGCAGAGAGCAGAATAGATCAGCCTTACTAGACAGCAAGGGGCCATAAAATTTACCTCAACACTAACTGCATTATGTTTCAATCTTTTCTCTGTCCACCACTTACCTGTGTGTTCGTCTGTCCATCCAGCACCCTGTAACTCATGTCTCCCTTCTAACATAATAACCTTTTTACAAAGCCGCCTGCTTTGTGGTCAGGGTCCTCAAGCTATTTGCATTATCAATATTGTTCTGTCGGTTATTGTTAGACGGGATTTGAAATGCTGTCATGTGTAACTTTGTCATTACTTATGTTCTGTGTATTTATTGAGTCTTTTCCTCCCTCAAAGCAAAAACAAAAAGTGTTCATATCTTTCAAACCACAAAAACCAAAACACAGGCAGTATCCGTCCTCTTTAGCAGTGAGTCATGTCACTGTTTTGTGTGAATGAACTGAAAATAAGTGTGTGTGTGTGTGTGTGTAGAGAGAGTGGGCAGGTGGGTGTGCACAGTATGTGCACACACTTAAGATCTGTCATTTCTCTTTGTAAGTGCTATGCAAGTACAAAAGAAAAGTGAAGCATTTTGACTTCTTTTGTCTCCTGGAAGAGTAATTCTATTTTTTCAGATCAGGGCATTGACAGGGTTTTGATTTTGTATCCAAAAGTGGTTTAAAAATGGTTTATCTCTTTTGGCGATGGTAGCATGTGTGGGAATTCTCCATTTGAATCGGAAGAATTGGATCATTGACCAAGGACGCTAGTACTAAAAAAGCACATGTGGGAGAACAAAACAAGTTGTGACTAACATCGTGAACTCGTGCCCAGCAGGTCTTTGCCCGTGAGGAAATCTGTGAACACGACCAGTTCAGTTCTTCGGATCCCTGAACGCTGCAGGACTATTTTCTTTCCTCGAACCTTGTTACAGAGACTGGCTAGCTGTAGACTACAGTGTTTATTCGTCCAGATTTCTTGAGTATCTGTTGGATCTTTGGCCATAGCTCTGGATAATTTATGCTGGAGCTGGACTGGATTCCTCCTTGCTCCCATCAAAGAGAAGAATTTAGCCTTTGTTCAAGAAGTCAGACATTTTTACAAAAAAAACTACATGGATTCAGTGACATTATTTTATCTCTGTAAAGTACCAATTGTAAATAAATGTCTAGCCTTCTTACCTGTAACTAAATATAATTTTTATGCAATAAATTATATTTCTTAGTTTAACAATGGTGTGTGTTTTGTTGTTATTGAATTCAATCTTGTTGGGGCAAAACCAAACAAAGGAGCAGCTTCCATGAAATCCATAGACCAAATTGCAGACTTCTTCTGATCTCCTTGGCAGGACAAAATTACTGCTAAATGAGATCTGTATTTTTATCTATTATACCCCGTTTTCACAGAAAATGCAGAGCTACTCGACCTGTCCCTCCTTTCCTCACACCTCGTTGGAAAATTCCCTTTAGGTCCATTTAGCTTTAAAAGCTTTTAACTGGCAGTCTGTCCAGCCTTCAAATTAACAAGGTTTTAGAGACACTAGTGGCCTTCAAGGACGGACTCTGGGCATTTAGATCGAGCATTCTAACCTTTTTTTTTTTTTTAATGAGTGCAGGATGTGTAGGGATTCATCAGATTAGGCTCTTATATCAAGAACAAATCTCCCAGTCAGTCATCTGCGGTGAGTGTGCACTGCAGTGTGGGTCTTTATGGCAGGCAACACTTTGCACCTGTTTCATTAGATGCACTGCTAATTGAGGACTGATGTGCCACCCTTCAGTGCATGAGTTAATTGAACCTTTTATAATACATAAAGTGGTGGTACACAGTATAAAAGCTGACTGCAGCTTCAACCCAACACCTCACCTCTACACAGGGTGTTTTTGTTACTTTTTAGTAAATATATCGCCAGTGAGAATAACAATTTTGAAGGCATGTAAAATCTATTTTCAAAAGCGACTGCATGTGCTGCCAGGACATGCATTCGCATACATGACGTACAGCATTTGCAACACACATTCTTCTTCTGCACTCTGAAATGATAATAGTAATTTTTGAGATCACCTAAGATTGGTCCTTCACAATTAGATCCCTTGTTGCCAGGGGGAAGCAGCAGTTCAGCAGCTGAGAGTTGGATAGGCTCCACATTTGGAAAGTGATTCATCTAATAATGATTCTACTAGAGAGCCAAGAGTCTGCAGGTTTTCACGCCAGTTTTCATGCCAGTCATAGACACAAAATCACCTGGTGTGGTGTTTGAATGTAAAGAGGATTTTCATTCTATTTTCTTTTTATGGGTGCTGTAATTGTCTTCATATTTTAGAGAGGTACAATACCACACCGCTGGATATGCTGCCCTATGGTGCCCTCTCCTGGTAAATATGGTGGATAACACTTTTCAGCAAAACTCAGTACACACAATGGCACATTATACTCAAAACTGATTCTGGCGTCTTTTTAAAGACACAGGAAACATTTATTTTAGAAAGGCCGTCACTAACAACAAGACTTCCGGTACGTGGAACTAGCTGTCCGAACAGTATCGTCGGTTACTGTTTAATTTTAACATTTTATTTCGATTTTCAAATGCTTTTTAAATCATAGACGAAGTATTGCTTAAATGTATTACGTTGTTGGCAAAAAAAATCTACGTCTAAAAACTGTGCACGTGACGCTGTTATTCTGAAGGGATTGTAACGGAAGTTGTGTTGTTGTGTTGATGCTGCCGGCTGACAGGCTGAAGACTTGATGTTGGTCAGCTGACCAGAAATGAAGTTTGCTGCGAAATGGATTTGTGTGTCAGCGTAACGCTTGTCGACAAGACAGCAGCAACAACCAGGGAGTCTCCAGCAGTGAGGTATGTGTTTATATCGTATGTAATGAGCACGGGCCGCGTAGGTTAACTTTAGTGGTGTCTAATGGTGACCGTCCGCACGAAACAGACACAAGTCGACACATCTGTGCGCCCGAACACCAGAAGAACGACGGCCACGGCAGAATAAGCAGACGACGTTTTGCAAAGAGTCGCGAAACGTCTCGAACTCGGGACTTCTTGAGTGCAAATCTGCAGTCCGAGGACGTGTACTAGGTTTCTCTTGGGTCAGCATAAAGTGAATACTTGTTCCTCGTTAGTGGCACACGTGATGCGTTAGGAGTCGATCAGCAGTGAACGTAATGACCCCGTATTATCCAAGCAAGTGGTGCCAGTGGACGCACGTTTTGTCTATTTCTGTCAGTGGCGGAAATATCTGTGTCGTGGATCATTCACTACTTCATCAAACACTCGCTGTGGCTTCATCCGACGTGTGTGTGTGTGTGTGTGTGTGTGTGTGTGTGTGTGTGTGTGTGTGTGTGTGTGTGTGTGTGTGTGTGTGTGTGTGTGTGTGTGTGTGTGTGTGTGTGAGTGACA
>JAVQJV010014078.1:0-16639 GCA_036024995.1 Gadopsis bispinosus | reverse complement strand
GTGTGTGTGTGTGTGTGTGTGTGTGTGTGTGTGTGTGTGTGTGTGTGTGTGTGTGTGTGTGTGTGTGTGTGTGTGTGTGTGTGTGCGGGCAAAGAGGATAATATAAATGTGTCCTGTGTAATTCCCTGGCTTGCATCACAAAACACTGTTTTTATTGTTTGCAATATTAATAGAAGAAAGATTACGATTGATGGGATTGGATTAGTAATATTTAGCATTTCCATTCTCAAAAAGTAATAAATTAATTTGTTTATGGGCAGCATGTTTTGAGGAAAACATGTTTTCATTGTCCTGCACGGCAGCACGGATGCACAAATATGTGAAAATCAAAACAACATTACAGAAGTTCTGCTGGATTTTAGATTCAGACAATAAGTCAGACAATAAAGTATTGGTTTTAAAACATTAAATACATTTCAGCATACCATGTTCCATAGTATAACATTGTGTTTTAGTAGAGCTGCAACTAATGATTATTTTCATTATCAATTTCAATGCCAATTTTTTTCTCACCAGAAAATAGTGAACAATGTCTGGTACAATTTAACACAGCCCAACTGTTTTATAGTCCAAAGTCACGTAGGGCAAAAGCATCAAATCTTCATATTTGAGAAGTTGTAACCAACAAATGTTTGGCATCTTTGCTCAAGAAAATTAAGAAAATTATTAGATTGTCAAAATACTTTCCAATTAATTTTCTGTCGATTGACTAATTGACGACTTGTTGCAGCTTTAGGTTTCAGATTTGTTCCATTCATTTCACAGTACAAAATCAACTTGCGGACACTAAATTAGACAATCCATCACATGTTATCACTATTTTTAGCAACCACCCAGATAATAACATAACTTTTCCAACAAATGTAAATCAAGACCACATAATGTTAATTGTGATTAAAATAAAAATATAAACAGATTTTCCTGATGTGACGAATTTATTTGAAACCATCAGGCTACTAACAACTTTTTTTTTTAATGTTTGTCAGCAGTAATGCAATGTGATCTGTCATTAACAACCAAAACATGCAAAACCACATAACATTCAAAGTCACCGTTATGGCCCCTTGATGAATTATGCATATTTATTGTGCATATCAGTTTGTGTGTGCCTGTCCTCTCCAGAGAACTGTATATGTGTGTTAGATACTCGTGGGCGGGCTTACAGTAAGAGGCAAGGTTCGCATTACTGTTGCTCCAGTTCACTTCCTGGGATAATCCTTAACACAACAGAGGGAACGGCAGGTGACCTGGACCAACAGAGATACAGTATGGGGCTCCATTAACAAACACACACACAGTCGCCTACAAACACGCACACATATATACACATTTTCACACACAGAACCATCCATTCATAAATAATACCAATATGACCCTCCCTTCACCCTTTCCCTCTGCTTTATCTCCATTCCTCTGTCGTAGTTTCCTCTCTTTCCCGCCCCTCCCTCAACTCTTAGTGAAGCATATTGGGGCCCTAGTGTTTGAGATGATGGAGTGTCATTCATCCACGGCCCCAAAGTCATCTCCTCCATTAACAGCACCGTCTAATTAAACCTGTAAATGACAAACACGTACACACAAACACAGGCCGTGCTCTAATGGCCCACTGTAGCAGGAGACTGATGGGCAGCTGTCTCTTGTCCATCCTCTGTGCAGATCAACCTTGAGACAGGGGACCTGGGGGACACACAGTGGACCACTGAGATAACACTGGGAGCTTAGCAGAGCACTAATAATGAATGATTTATATACAGTTGCCTGGCAGTTATATAAGTTAATTGATTCATTAATTGAGAACAATATTGTCTTTTAACAAGGTGATGTTTTCATTGCAGTGCTTGGTATATCTCACATAGTTCATCTCTTTCCAGATATCCATATTAGCAAAACAAAAACAGCGGGGGATTCCACGGAAACAAACAAGAGGTGTTCTGTTGTTTGACTCGGGACCAAAAACAATTGGAGAACAATAACTGTCTCTGCGGATGATATCCCGTGTTATTATCCTCTTATTTGCATTCTGTGAAAAGGGAATAACAAGGTAGTGGAGCTGTGGCTTATGCAGAGCCCCTGTATTAAACACTGTGGCATTAGCATCAGCAGGATAAAGCTAACTCCTTCATGTAGCTCGTTATGCTACATCAAGAGAGGGTGACGAAAATCAAAGGCCATGAAAGTTACTCTTTCTTACTGAGGAAGAACGAGAGAAACGGCTTCATTTCGTAGCATTTCTGCTGAATCCTTTCTGTCTATCTCTTTCGATCACTAAAATCATCCACTCTTCTGCCATTGTGCCCTGAAGAAACCTCAGGATTAAAAAAAAACTCCAAAAAGCTCAAATCCATTTCCATATTAGTATGAAAATGTTTGAATATTTCAGAGGAATTATCCCTTCCATAAAACAGAATAAAACCCTTCTTATTCCTGCTAATCCTTCAAAGACTGTGATATTACCTGATAGGATGTTGTACAGTGTGAATACTATCAATAAGACACGCAAAAATAATGTAAGCAGGTCCCCATTGTGAAGATTAGAGTGAGCATGACTCTCTCCCAATTTATCTCTTCCCCGAAAGGTAACGCCTCATTTTCTCTGTATTCCCCCCCCGCTCTCTCTTCTATTCCTTCCTCTGATTCCAGATTGAATAATCTACTAACTGGAAGCTACTTGTTTCTTTCCCTTTGACCCATACCTTATTGAACAAAATTTACAAATTGTGCAGGACAGGGGTTAATGAAGAGAAAGAGGTAAATAATGAACTGAATATTTTGAGGGAACATGTAGGCAAAAGAGTACCTATGAGAGTGATTTTTTAATTTGAAATACTTTTCACACATGAGCAACATTGACACACTAGTGGCTGGCTGCCACCACAGACGCAGACACATTTTTTTGAATTTGTCCAACATTTTATGGACAAATTAAAATGACGTTTATAAACGGAAATATTGAAATTAAGATGGTGAACGTGTTAAATGGCTGCATTTATATAGTGCTTTTATCCAACATGCTTTACAATTTGCCTCTCATTCACACACACTGATGGCAGCAAGCTTCCATGCAAGCCAGTGTTCTGACCATCGGGAGCAATTTGGGGTTCAGTGTCTTGCCCAAGGACACTTTGACGGGAGGAACTGGGATTTGAACTGCCAACACTGTGATTAGTGGACGACCCGCCTTACCTCCTGGACCACAGCCGCCCAGATGGTAGGTATTAGAAATGCTAAAAATCACCATGTTAGCATTATCGCTGTGAGCATGTTTCTATGCTGACATTAGCATTTAGCTCAAAGCTGCTAGGATGGCTATAAACTCATCTAGTTTAATTTATCTTGTTTCTTTTTCATTTCTACGTTATTCTTGAGCAATAACTGTGCTTTTTGACAGACAAATGGAATTCTTTATCAGGGACCCATTAAGGCTTGCTCTGGCCTTGTTTGCCCACAATAATAACTCGCTCATTTAGTTTCATTTTGAGCTATGAAACATTCTGGGCACATTATCATAACCAAAACGGATTATGTACAGCAATACAAAGTAAATTGATTGGAAATAATCACCTGCAGGGTGGCTGAAAACTTGATTGACTGATGTCGACTAAACCTTGTCACAGTGTAACAACGGAGCCTCGTGTCATAGAGCACCTGACTGTGTGTGTGGTAATTAGTCTTATAAAGAGGAAAAATCTCAGAGACTGAGCTACAGGACACTCAAAGCCCCGCAAGTCCAGCCCTATTCTGCTCTGCACATATTGAACATTGGAGTCAGGGGGCTAAGAAGATTATCACGAGGGGGGATAATGGGATGAAGAGGCTGTAAGAGCCTTTGTAGCCTCAGTGTTGTGGTGCACATCAGTGAAAGTTGCTACAGCACTCTCAAGCCCTTAAACTGCTTGACCTTAAAAGCTCCGTTCATCAGCTCTCAAAGAAAACGCTGTGAAAGAAGAAAGGAATAAAAAAGGTATCAAACACAATACATTAAATGGCAAAACAAAGAGTTGTTAATTTTGTATCTCAGCATTACACACAGAGAAAAAATTGAAACAAGGTTGCCATTGCCTGAAGCAAAAGTGTCATTGTCTTATTTTCACTTAAAATGTAAAAATCCTCAGCGCAGCTCCCTCATTCGGCGTAGGGTTATTTTGTGTGCAAGTGCGAGTGTGTGTGTGTGTGTGTGTGTATGTGGTGAGAGCGACTGAAGCATTGAAATGACATGAAGAGTTATTTGGACTGTAATGAAGCTGCTTAATGAAATCAGTGCCCTTGAAAGTTCTTCATCAATTTTAGCCCCCTTTGCTCACTTGCTCGCACTCCACCATTCCAGCCTGTCAGCTAATCCACGTGTGCGACACAATATTAATTAAACACAGCGTTTCCTGAAGTACTTAAGTGAAGCGCTATCATTGATAATGAGCAGGTTTAAAGGAGTCACATCCCTCCAAAATTACTTTTTAAACCGGCCTTATTAAGCAGAAAATGAGGCCCAAATCAGCCTACAAGCTCCTCATTAAAAGCCACTGATCCTTGGCTAGGCGCATGTTCCAATGGTTTTAATTAGGCTAGCACAAGATCGTCGACGACAGGAAGTGCCATTAATCTTGTCTTTTCATTCAGAGAGAGAGGAGGGTGCAGCATGTTGCAGCCTGGTACCCAAAATGCCACAACAGGATGAGAATTAGACAATCAAGTGACATTTTTTGAGTTGTTCTTCTTTTGTGTAGACTCAGGCGGAAGCGAGGGAAATATGCGGTTTTACAACCTTTAGTAACACTTTGTAATTACAAGACAGTCTTGCTAAGTGCATCATTAGTTACACACACACACACACACACACACACACACACAAACGGGATGAATTGTGTCTTCATTTTCTCCGTGTGTTTATGAGCTGCACTCGCTGTAGAGGATGGTCCCAGCCCTGCCTGTCACACCTTCTCCGCATGGAGGATTATGGATGGCCAATTACATCGCTTTTGTCATTAATTAATGAGGATAACGAGCTCCCCCTGCTCCCCACAAAACCGTGGTGCTCCTCAGCTGGTTCTGAACAGGGAGAGGGGTGCTGGGCCATGTGAGTGTGTGTGTGTGTGTGTGTGTGTGTGTGTGTGTGTGTGTGAGAGAGAGAGAGAGCAACAGCGAGGGAGAAAGAGATACAGAGAGTAGTCTATGTGAGTGAAGGAGGTTATGGTGTGTACAAAAGGCTGAACGCAGAGATGATTGGTGACCCCAGGGCTTTGCGTGTACATTTGTCCAACTAGTTGAGGTGTGTTTGCGTGTGTGAGTGTTTGCTCACCACCAGTCCTGTATCTGTGGGGCCATTACAGAGATTAGGCAGTGCTACAGTAACGGATGCCCCCAATTGTCAGCTCGCATCCTCTGTCAAGACAACAAGCTAAAAGCGAAAGAGTGAGAGTGACGAGCACGGTGGTAGAAAACGGGGGGGGGGCACGGAGGCATGTTAGCAGGGAGAGAAGATAGAGGGCTTTAACAAAGTGGAAGGGGAGTCTTGCAACAAAACTAAGACGTCATGAGATCTATCTTCATATAACCCACACACAAAGGGCACCTATAAGAGAGATAAGCCACCACTGCCCTGAAAAGGACATCACATTCAACAACAACTCAGACTCTTGTCATCCAGTGCTGCCTAGCCCTCCTCCAGCTCCGCTCCCTCCCACCAGGCCCAATTTGGCCCCTGCCACACTGTCTGGGTCTACCATGCGTGGTGTCAGGTGCCTTGTGGCGATAGGCAAAACGCTTTGCCTGACTGCCATGTTTCGAGGGTTTGAGGCCATATGAGCACAAAACACACCCTCTCACGCACACAATGCACAAACACACAGACACACAGACACATACAAACAGACATCCCCTCTCCACCCCTCCCCTTTAGACGTCTGATTAACAAATGAAGGGCCCCAGCTCCATCCCGCTGCACTTGCAGCAACGTCGCCCCGAATCACATGGCTCCTCAGAACCAACTGACTCACCCACTCATCGCTTCCGACAAGGCGGGGCTGGGAGGGCCGACAGAGTGTGATGTCATTGTGGAGCAGAGAAGTTGGGGGGTCCATGGGTGATGTGTGGGGGCGTCTTTACACTGCCACCGCTGGCACAGAAACACTGAGGCACTAGCACCTCTTCTCTTCCTCCACGTCCTACGCTCTCTTTCTACCACCCCACACGCTGATGAACCACACATATACACTCTTGTTTAGCCCTATTGTTTATCTCACCTCCTCCCCCCTCCTGCCCGGCATGAACCTGCATGAAACAAGCAAATCTTCCATGTCACTTGGTCTCTAAAGGCACAACCATGCTTCTGTGAGCAAATTTTAATAATAATTAAAAAATCTAAGGTTTTATAAACCCCCTTTGTCTCCCCACTGCAACTATAATCAGAGATGAATTATGTTCATTTTCCTTCAAGGCCCCTGTTGTAAGTACAGTCTGTGTGTGGGGCCATGTGTGTGCACTAGAGTGCTACAATGTGCATCAGACACATGAACTTGCACATAGCGAGAACTTAATTAGAGAAAACAGCGCTGTCAGATACATTAGGCAGTGGTACGCACTTAAGGGCATATGGTTTTAGTACTATACCATCGGGTTAGTGAAAAGCACACAAACATACCTCAAAGCTTGGAGCCATGCTAATGAAATCACTCCCTTTCTATCCCATTGAGAGCAAACACAAATGTTTACAGACATCACACAGTCTGCCCGTACTCCTGCACCACACTGGGCTGTCGTGAGAGTGGCAGTAGTGCTGTGTGTTTGTCTGCATGAAGACACTTTCAACAATACACAATACTTAAGAATACGCAGTAAGATTTCAATTTACAACAGCTCTTTGCGATGCTTCTATAACTGATTTATTTCATCCTATCCTATTTATTCCATATTTGAGTATAGAATTAATATTATAGTAACACTATAGTAACACTCCAACCTCTCTATTTAGCCTTATATTTAAACATTTAATAAATGGTTTATCGCACACTATAATGTTATTGAAGCATCTATTATTTTATTTGTCAACAACTATAACCCCCTCCTATTGGCACACATAACTGGAGGCTGGTATAGAAACGATAATGAATGACAATATTTTAGAACACAGTTGTAATAATGTAAAATATGTCCTTATATAATTGTTGACAAATACTTTACATTATATTATGCTCACAAATGTCTTTATAGCTGCTCATAACTACATTATAGCATGTTAGAAACCATTTATGAAACATTAATTGATAAAAGTGCTCATAAATGCTAAAGAGGGATGGTTAAAGCACCCAAAATACCTTTCAACAGTTTGAACTACATATATTATTTGGTGTTTTATAAACCATTTCATTAGAACAAATAGCAGCAGCAATGTAATTGTAACATGACAATGTAATTACAGGTGAAATTATGCTCATGGGTGAAATTTTTTTTTGTGAGGAGCGGACAGCGATGATGCAGGTCAAAATGTGTCCTGGTACCACTCGATTGATTAGATGCCATGGAGATATTTCATAGAATATTTTAAGTGGGCACAATCGTCTTTCTCTGGAAATTGTATTACGCTTTTAGTTGGGGTTTTTGTTTTTAATTATTGCAGCCTTTTCAAGGTTTTTAGACGGGCCCACTTTGTCTTTTTGCTTTTTTACATCTTGACACACATGGCAGACTTTCCACAGGGGCATGCCCAAGGCATATTGAGGCATTGATCTGTTTGCTGTGTTGCTTCCAAAAATGAGTTTGTTTGTAAAATTCTATTGCTAAATATCATCCTGTTGTATGTTTGTTTTAGTCTATATTTTATGGTATGTTGTATTTTTGCCTGATAGAAGAACACTCAATTATATTTATCTGCTATTGTACTAGAATGCAAATGCTTTAAAACACATACATTTTGTATTCATTAAAATTCAAAGTAGAATATAATTGCCAAAGTACCTCCCTCTACCATCAAATCAACACACGTTACACAGAGTAACATAAATACACTTGGCACTTGCCTTACCACTTCTTTAATGATATTGTTTTATACTCTACAGGCGTTCGTCTAGCATAGGACAAAACACACAAACATGCATCTTACACGTCTCTAAACTAAAGATATATCTCATTACAGGGAAATATGGAGATAATTGGTCATTTTATGTACACACCATCCATCGCTGGTAGACTAAAGGGCCAGGAGACACTTCCATGTGACCTGCAAAATCACAAGTCTGTCTCATTGTATGTAGCCTACATGCCAAATGACACACTGCCACCATGCACACGGATGGCCATTAAGATAATAAGGTGACACAATACAGCGTATATTTCAGCAGCTCGACATGAGAGAAAGTGACCACCCAACAGTCCATGCAAAAAGGCACCCATCTCATTTATGGCAATTAGGCTGTACGGAGACTGATGGAGCGCAGGGCCTGAGCCCTCACATCATTGGCAGCATTTGTCACATTTCATCCCCACTGCCTTGACTGTCTCGTGGGGCCTCAGACAAGACATGTGTCATCAGAGGGCCAATTTAAGATGCCATGGGTGGCCTGTTGTTGTGACATGCAGCTAAATTGTAAGAGAGAGACTGGGGAGGATCACTTAGTCACTCTGACTAGCGTAAAATAGACTGGCCTGATCTAAATGTATGAATGTATTCTAAGGTTTGTGCAGGATACCAAATGATTGTAGATATGTTGATAAAGGAGTAGCACCAGTGGGATTAAAAGTAATGATTTCTGGTTTGGCACATTAATAAACTGATATTAAAACATGGATACTGATAATTACAAAATCATTCAACTTTGTGGACTGGCTGTGTTGGAAAAAAGATTATTTACTGACCTGTTGGATAAATCACTGCAATGGCAGCATAATGTAATTCACTGTGGATTAGACTGGAAAATGACTTCCCCGGTTTTAATTTTGCAGGCTACAAAAACACTAAGCCAGGTGTTCATATTTACACTAAGACAATCCAATAACCCAAAAGAGCAACAATAGAGCAACAATAGAGCAACAACATCAGTGTTGTAGCCAAGGTGAAGACAAAATGGGGGTAGAAAAGGTTTCCAGGTAAAGGTGCCTGCTGTCAGACAAATAAAGACAATCAGAGACACAGAAAACATCCACAGATATCTTTTCAGGAATATAAATATCACTACACTAGGACCACTTCTAACATCAATTGTCTGATGCTTTTCTAAATCCTTCCA
Organism: Gadopsis bispinosus; assembly: GCA_036024995.1. Classification (NCBI taxonomy): domain Eukaryota; kingdom Metazoa; phylum Chordata; class Actinopteri; order Centrarchiformes; family Percichthyidae; genus Gadopsis; species Gadopsis bispinosus. The sequence continues at coordinate 7,424 of JAVQJV010014078.1, read as the reverse complement.
CTCACAAGTTAGAACCTGCAAAAGCAAACTGTCCCTGCAACGTTCACCGAATTAAGTCGAGCAGGGAGACAGGGGTTGAAATCGTGTTAATAGCTGTCCAGAGTAGGCTATAAGAGCCCGAGAAGGAGGGCTGCAATCACCCAAATACCCAGAGACAGGTCCTGGGTGCCCCGGGCGGCTCTTGCGCATCTTCCCTTCAGCGCCACCGACCCTACTGCGTTGCCATACAGGCCCCACCAGCCCCTCTGAGGTCGTTCAGACCCAGATCCTCGTGTCAGAGGCTTCTCATGCGCGAACAGAAAGTTGCCAACTCATTTCCTTAGCAGGGCCACTCAGAGGGCGAGAGCTGCACATCCTTTTAACAGCGTGAGCGGCCACTGCTGCTCAGAATAAAGTATTTATCCACGGCGACAATTTGCGATGCATGTAAACTATGTGACATATAATGACCACAACATAATTACAAGCAAAACGAAATGTGTGGAGAAAAAGATCATTTTAAATTAGGCAAATCCCATATGTCGCATCCAATTATGGCATTTTAAGTTGTCATTTGAGTGTATTGTGCTGTTAAATGTGCGCTTAATGCGAAAATGTTTTAAAGCTGCGATATCGTTGTTGAAATGAAGCAAACCGGGCCCAAGCATAGATATGTGTTTTAATTATAAAGACATATAAACAATATATGAAATCCATGTTGCAACACAACCGAAAACGCGTCTTCAATGTATAGGCTGCTGTAGTTATATAACCGTTAGTATAGCCGGGCTTGGAGCAAGAGATTTTCCACAGTTGTACAATACAATCGTGTGAGATGTGCAATGACTTAAGATAAAAAAAAAAACCCAAACGTGTCAACACATCGGTAAATCAGTAAATATATCAGCCAACATCACATTTCCCCCCCACACACAGCATCAGTACAGTCGGCCAAGGGGAGTCCTTTCAGAATTGCTCTATTCAATCTAAAACTCGGGATTAGGCCGGATTTCTTGGCATTTCTACCTTTCATATTGTTGTTGTTGTTGAATGTTGCATAGATTACAAATAACAGCCCAAAACTGAAAATGTAACTCATATTTTGGACATGGCCTGTAGTGCCTGTTAGTACGAGCGACAAAGTGACAGGGTTGGTTTTTATTTTCCTTTCGACTTCATCTTTTAAGGAGGCCTAAACTGTTCGTCTTCTGTGTAACGTTTGTTAAATATGGGCGAAGCGCTGCAGTATACCTACTTAACCATACTTAAAGATTATGCACCAGACTAAACTTGTTTTATTTTCCACAGAATGATTTTGTCTTTTTTTTTTTTTTTAAATAACTAGAGTGGGAGAGAGACCGACATTGGGTGAAGTAAAGGTAAAAGTTCGGGAAAAGGAGAATGAAACCAAATCAAGGCTTGTCGTTGCAGTGTTTGAACAGACTCGACGGTGTCCCGGAATAAGAGGTGCACTTGTCGGCACAGGTGGCGAGTGCGGAGCCGGAGAAGGGGTAGACGGCGGCCTGTCCAAAGGGCGCCAGGGCGGTGGGGATTGGTGACGTTATGGTCTGTCCCTGGTTCAGATACGCCACCAGCCGCCTCATCTCCTCCAGAGCCTGAGCCTGCATGAGGATGTAGTTCTTGGCCAGGAGGAGAGTGGCTATTTTGGAGAGTTTTCTCACCGAGGGGCTGTGGGCGTACGGGATTACAGAGCGCAGGCCGTCCAGGGCGTCGTTCAGATCGTGCATCCTCCTCCTCTCCCGGGCGTTGATGCTGAGCCGCAGGGAGCGCTGCTCCTTGGACTTCTTGCCGAGGGGCCCCCCGGACTTGTCGTCCCCGAACGACGAGCCTCTCTTCCGGGACTCCAGCGAGTCGAAGCCGTCCTCGTCGTCGCTCGTGTGCTCCCCGCCGCTCTCGTTGGACTTCGCGGTCTGCCCGGAGAGGAAGTCGGTGGCCGGCGTAAGCTGGAACCGGCCGGGACTTCCAGCACCATGGCCAGCGCCAAACCCGAAGGCTGACTGGCCGTAGCGCTGCGTCAGGTCGAGGAGCGCGTCGTTGCTGATGGACTTGAGCAGGTTCTCTTCGCTGACATTCATTTTCTCTTCCAGAGCAGATTCTGACCAGGGGGGAGGAAAAAAAAAAGAAAGTCTACTCTTCCGCTTTGCTCCCCTCTCTACCCTGTCTTTTGTTTGGGAAAACCGTAGGCTGTACTCACGTAGTTCCTCTCTCCAAAGAGTTGCTGCTCTCTAGGAGTTCCTCCCTTCCTTCCTTCCCTCCCTCGCTTCCTCTGTCAGTGCAGTGACTCTTCAAGGAGGAAGGCTGTGGATCTGAAGCTGAGCCTCTACACGCGTTCACCTCCTCTGTGCACTGCGCTCCCCCCTTGTTGTTGCGCGCATAGCCCACGTTCGACACCACTTCTCTCTAAGTGCGCTTCGGTGGAGTCGGAGCGCTCGTGGACCCCCGTTCGTGCGGTCGGCTTCCTCTCGCGCGTCTCTCCCGCCCTCACTCGCCCTGGGCAGACTGTGGCTCGCGCTCTGCCCTCACTCGCACGTTAGTAGGAGCACGGGGCCCCGCCGGGATGGTCCGGCCGTCCAATCAGGGGGGCGTTTTAATTAACTCGGGAAGAGCCGCAAGTCTGCGCCCAGTTTCAGTCACAACGTGATACCTGCACCGCAAACTGATGCTGTGTTGTCCACTGTCACCCGTATTGTAGCCTGTTTTAAACTGTTTAGCAAAACAGAGATTCGCTTATTGCGGGGCATTTAAATACACTGGAGAAAGATCTGTTTAATAGCACTCACCTGGTGTGAAAAAGGTGTCTGCCTACATCAGAAACAGAGTGAGAGATCAGGTAGGGCAGCAGAGGGACACTAGCAGGACACAAGGGTGTTGTGAGGTTTGAACAGTGTGACCTCCAGGTTCTTTCTGATCCAGACTTCTATGTTTGCTTCAGATCTGTGTTTTAAATAACTGTGACAGTGACAGGCATCCTGGGTTGTTGTTAGGCTATGGTTTCAGATGTGCAGCCTGCTCTGAAACAGCAAGATTTTAGAGGAAGTGCCCCTGACCCCTATTCACCTTGCACGGCTAGCAGAGTCAGCGAGGGCACCACATGCTCAGGGGCAAAGCTATGCAGCATCTTACACCGGCCAGGCAGTGATTGGGGAAAGACAAATAGCTTCAGTTCTGTCAGTGTATTCAATGAGTCATATCTCATGGCCTACAGCGTTTGCACCTAAATTAAAAAAAAAATACTGCAACCAAATATATTGAAGCCACAGGCGATTCAAAGTGTTAAGGCAACTTCGCTGTGAACTCACTTCTGAATATAGCAATGAAAGGCCTAAGGTTAGCGAATTAGTCAGTCTTTGGATAAGAATCCAAATTCGGGTAACGACAATACACACACAGGCAATATGATAACAAATCTTTATTTATTTATTTATTTTTGTAAATAGAAGGTCTCCCGAGGCTAAGTAACATGTGTCCTGACAGTCACCAGCTCAGTATGAAACTTAATAGGGAAGGTAAGGCTGCCACTCAGTGTCCAGTACGCAGCATTACACTATGATGAGGCTTCATTAACCTCTACACTCTCCAGTTCCTCATCACTTTTGTGTTCTGTATTCTTGGGGAAATGGTTTAGGTGATGGAGCCACCTTGTGGAGTAACAGTAAATGTCAACATGGTGATTTTCACAATGTTTTTATTGTTTTCCACTTGGTGATAGTTTTTGGGGCCATTTGTAGCATTGAGTATGTGGTGTTAAAGTCCCCCTCCATTAAAATGAACGTGTTTTACTTATTGTTACTTCTCTCTGTGTCTGACCTTCACAGTGCAGAATGGTGCACAGTTTGTCACTAGGAGGCTGGTATCTCATTCAGCTGCTGAAGTAGAAAAGTTTCTCTGCACTCACCTTTGATCTGAGTTTGAGACGTGCATCATCACAAATTATTTTATGATGGTTTTTAAGCCAATCATGGTCCATCCAACATGCAACTTATACCAGTGTGATGTGGAAACCTGACTTGAAATCTGAACTTTTTTGTGTCTAAATCAAATCAGACACAAACTGTTACTCAAAGCAGAGCATATTTATATGTATTAAAATATGTCTCGAAGGGATTATTTAAATATCTCAATAAGTGTCTTTTAGCCACTGTAGGTATATTTATGATGCCACTGTTCTTCTTCATATTTGTATTATTATGTGTTTGACAGCTGGTGTTGACTTTTCTCTTGTTCACATTACATGATCGCTACTGCACCTGTAAAAGTTTCCTCTTATCCACTCGAAACCTACTAATAAAATTGTGATTACCAGACGTTTATTAAAACTGACACACTAGTAATTGGTATTTAGCTTATACTGATTTAATTGTTTAGCTCTCATTGTAATTGGATTTAAAGTAGTCGTTGCTTGAATTGTTAAACAGCCCGAGGCAGAAAAACAAAATCTGAATGTGATGCTATTACTTGTTATACAATCCATATACTCTGCATCCCCCCTTTGGCACTCTGACCTGAACAGTGGTCAAATGTTTTGATACATACAGTACTGTGCAAATGTTTTAGGCAGGTGTGAAGAAATTACTAGTAGGACCCAGGTACACCCATCTACTGTCCGGAGAAGTCTGGCCAGAAGTGGTCATCATGGAAGAGTTACAGCCAAAAAGCCAAACCTCCGACATGGAAACAAGGCCAAGCGACTAAAAGATCAGATATATAGGATGGGGAGAGGCCATCGAGAGTCTTGTAAGTTAACAATAAAATCTTAAAAATATCTTCTAAATAAATACCATCAGGGAGGTGTATGATTGGCCCCAAAGTTATTCTGCAACAGGACAACGACCCCAAACATGCAGCTAAAGTCATTAAAAACTATCTTCAGCATAAAGAAGAACAAGAAGTCCTGCAAGTGATGGTATGGCCCCCACAGAGCCCTAATCGCAACATCATCGAGTCTGTCTGTGATCACATGAAGAGACAGAAGGATCTGAGGAAACCTACATCCACAGAAGCTCTGTGGTCAGTTCTCCAAGATGTTTGGAACAGCCTACCAGCCGAGTTCCTTCAAAAACTGTGTGCAGTGTACCTAGAAGAATTGATGCTGTTTTGAAGGCAAAGGGTGGTCACACCAAATATTGATTAGATTTAGATTTCTCTTCTGTTTATTCACTGCATTTTGTTAAAAGCATTCTTAGTTTACAACATTTTTTCAGACCTGCCTAAAACCGTACTGTATACGGTACTGTATATGATCTAAAAATATATATATAGCTCTGGAAAAATTAAGAGACCACTCCAAATTTTCCAAAGTTATTTTCACTCAAACACATACAGTAACTATAAATAGTAAAACCAGAAAACTGATCATTTTGCTGTGGTGATATATGATTGTAATTATCAATGACATTAATATTGCTAAATAATTGATATGAGTGCATTTAAATGTATCTAATGCAATTTCGCTATGATTGTGTGTGTTCATCAGTGCTGAATATAGTCAGACAACAGAAAAACACAAAGCAAGAACATTAAAATGTGGCACTGAATATCCAAGAAAAAAGCAGAACATACTAAATGAAAAATACAAAAAAACAGGTAGGTGATGACAAAGGTGTGCATTTATGCAAGAAACAACAGCTGGTCAAAACAAGCTAAACCATAAAAGAAACAAATCTAGTGCCTAAGAAAAATGCATTCAACAACGTGTCTAATTACACAAATACTCACAAAAACAGAAAGTTTAAGTCTGTTAGTAACTACTCAATCTTTGTTCTATAAAAAGCTCAGTTGACCTCTTTCACAGCAGCACATCTTTCGATTTGTCATAGCAGTCAAAAGCACAGGTCTTACTAATAACGTAAACAATGGCTCAGTTCTTATTCAAGTGTCCCAGTAAGCTGTGACAGGTAGCATGCACAGTACCAGGACCTTGAAACTGAAGCAGCTAAATGGAATTCAGCCATCTTTAACTGTATCTGTTACACCTGTGCTTTACTGTTAATGTCAAAATGTCTTCAGTGAAAAGGCCTTTTACTCTACGCAAAATTGCAGATGTATAAATTTGATCTTTGACATCAACAAGTATCATCAGCCAAAATTGTATATATCCCTTCTACACCAATGATGTGATTATCCATTGTCATGTTTGAGATCCTGCTTGACTCAGACCTTAGAGGAGAGGAGAATCTGGCATGTCTGACACGCTGAACCAGGTCATTAGTCATGTGTGTAAGTCTGGGCAACCCATAGAGAGCACTGCAGCATGAAGTTCTGTTAACCGTGCAATGATTTTTCTTGCACATCCAGCAGATGGCAGAAAAGCCCATGAGTTAGTACACATAATGTAGAACACACTATATGTATATCAGTCAATGAAACAATTCAGTATTACCTGAGGTAATGTTTTTGTCATTTAGTTATGTTCATTCTATCCCGTGGATATCTTGATTTTATACAATATTCACAATTGTTTAACAATGACACAAAAACAAAAGCTATTCTCAAACGAGATATAGACAAATGTCTACACTGTCAGTTAAAAAAATAAATAAATAAAAAAACGCTAAATCATTTAAACTATTGATCTACAGTAAGAAAATGTATCCCGTGCCGGCAGTAATGGCGCAATTTTTGATATCCCTTGTGGTCACATCCCCTAGTGTTCAACTGACAGCACTGCACAGAGTCGTCACCTTTTTCCAGAAGGACTGAGCGCTAAAAGCTTCTGATTCACGCAGAATGGAAGAAACGCAAAAGTGTCAACACACCACAACTAATAATACATGCTGCTTTTAAAGCCTGTGCTGTGGCTCTATGTCGCCATGGCAACTGCAGGCTCAGCTGCCATACAATGGTGGCATACCACTTTAGGCTGTGACTGTGTGTGTGCTGAGAGGAAAGCTTGCATTTTGCAGTGACAAAAAAGGACCACCATGGGGCAGGAAAGCATTTCCCATTGCTGGGAATATGGTGGCGCTGTCACAGTTGACAGCAATGATGCATGTGTGCATGTACACAAATGTGTCACCAAATAATACATGCATGCAGATGTGTAGTCGCAGGCATCCATACTGTACATGCGCTGTATCAACCTTACAGTGTTCATTTTGCTGTTTGTCCTGTAGATGCAGTGGAAGGAGAGCATTTTGTAAGATCAGTACACATGTTTTAGTGTTAACTGGTGTTGATATTCAAAGTTACACCAGGTCTTGATTATTGCTAATAGGTTGTATATATCAAGACGCAGCAGGATCCACACATGAGGGTTTGCTCTCCAGGCTGTCTCTCATATCCTAATTTTCAGGCCCCCTCTCTCCCTCTCTCTCTCACACACACACACACACACACACACACACACACACACACACACACACACACACACACACACACACACACACACACACACACACACACACACACACACACACACACACACA
>JAVQJV010014068.1:0-16056 GCA_036024995.1 Gadopsis bispinosus | reverse complement strand
TGTTTTTTGTTTTTTTTTTTTATCAATCTATCATTGTTTATTTACTTGCTTGAACCCCACCCCCCCCCCCCCCCCCCGCCACTGCTGTGAGTTTGCAGGTAACATTTAAATGATTACACTCTACCCTCGAGCACTTTTGTCATCCAGTGAGAAACAAAGGTGTGTGTACGTGTGTGTGTGCACGTACTGTATGTTTTTGTGCGTGTGTGCGTGTGTGTGTGTGCGTGTGCGTGTGCGTGTGTGTGTGCGCGTGTGTGTACTCTTGCCGGCAGGCAGATGGTCAGGGTGATACTCAGAGCTGAAACAGTACTGAAAACGTGGGCCAGCCTCGTTCTCTTTAGCATAGCTCCCCAGTGAGCTGCACTCATCAGTATTCACCACCAGTGGTGTGAGTCTAAGGACACACAGCACCCCCTGGCTTTAATCCAGTGAAATGAACCATGAGTAAACACACTGTTTACAGCGCTCTTTATATTTAGTGCACAAAATGCACTAGGTGTTCAATCAGTAGCACCTTCCTAGATAAATAGATTCTCCTAATACTGATGTGCACATCCCTTTTTTTTTTGCACAATCCCAGTCATGTCTTACTCCAAACCTTTTCCCCAGCTTACCTTAACAGATAATCAGGGAGAGTGTGTATAAATAAAAGACAATCCCACCAAAAATAAATAGTTTAGACCTTTTCTATAATCACTCAACATTGCAAAATATGAGCCAACTAAAAGTGTATTTTACCATGTAAAAAAATTACATAGAAGTAATCTTTGCTCTTGTTTGTATGTACTGAATCCTTGATCAACTAAATCTCACACTATGTCCTTTGACCAGTCAGTGAAGTTTTACATTTGACTTTTATTTTCAGCACCCTCTCCAGCTTACCATATTCACTTGGATCCCTGTCTGCTGGAAGATTGGTGCGTAGGATGAAATTGTTGAGGCTGTTTAAGTATGCTGGCATTGTGTGGTGGCCTTCAGGGTTGAACCAGACCTAAACCCATGCAAGCACAAACGCAGACATGCATAGAAACCATCACTCGCACTGCTACAGATCAGGGTATGTAAGTTCACTACATCTCTACAATATACATTCCAATGTTTTGAAACTAAGGCTTTAAAGATTCAATAAATGCAGATTGAAATTTACACACTAAAACAGCGGCACAGTTGCTGCTGTAAAGCATATTTATGGTGACACTGATGGTGTAACAACGCAGCTTAATCTGCGGGCCGTGATCTTGTAGCCAAACGAGTCGTCAACATGTCATGTCAATGTAATGTTTTAACTTTCAACAACTCATCAGTGCAGTGCATAAAGTGATAATGAGACAGCCAGCAGGGAAGCAGGAGACAAAGTTACCTTAGACAGAGTACGGTTTTTGGGCACCACTGTTAGATCCATTTGCAAGTCAGGCGGGAGAGGCATGCCAAAAGAAAAGCCGCCATACCTGAAAAACACAAACATATATCGATCAAAACAAAGGGCTCCAAGTGCCGCTGAGGAACAAGCTGTGACACGCTGTGATTCTTTTTTGCTTGCTTGTTTCTCTTTTAATCACAGTAAATATCCACCTGCAGATCAGAAGCGTTTCAGGTAAAAGCATCAGTCCCCACATCACAAGTACGACTAGCATGAATGACAAAGTACTAGAAGCCCATTTGTATTATGTAGAGCAACAAGGGAAAAGTAAGCTTTTAGGCTGCAGCTGAAATGTGTGACAGCCAATCAGATTTCTGCACATCCTTGTTTTGTATATACAGTGTATAATAATGTATATTATTATATTATATATATACACACATAATAAACCTTCCTTGCAATTGCAACATTGCCAAGCTTCCCAGTTGACTGACGTATATTATTTAAAAGACTAAAAGGGAAAAAAAAGTCTTGAAATAGCCACTTTATTTCATTTGGGTCAATCGTCTACTCTGAATTAGTAAAGCCAAAAAAATTTAGCCCCATATATTATTTGCACACTGTGTCAAACTAGGTTAACTCATCAAAATGATATAATATCATGTAATTCTACGCTGGGAAATAATGTGTGAGATAACTTCGGGGACTTTGTTGGAACATCTCTTCATATAGTTCATACAATCAGAGAGTTGATTACCATGTGTACAGAAAATGTACACACTGGCTGCATTCACCTATTCCTGATGAAGTCATTTGCTGTGGCCACCAGGTAGTTCTCCACATTGATGCCACTCAGGTTATACACAATCTGAGATGAAGGGATCATCTTATGGGGGGGCTGGAAGTTGCCCCCGTCGCAAATCTGCAGTGTACGGAAGAGACAGACGCATTACACTTGCCCCTTTTCAAACAAGCATGCACAAGCCCACAGGAAGACACATTCATATGTAGAACCACAGATGCATGAGGACACACACACACACACACACACACACACACACACACACACACACACACACACACACACACACACACAGTGTCCTCAGTGACCCAGTCTCACCTGTTCCTGAAGGGTGCATTTACAGACACTAAATGTTGTGGAGCTGTTCCCTCTGGGACTCCAGTTGGTTGAGCTTCTAGTGCAGACCCTTAAAAAGAAACATTCACAAAGTGAAATGGCGGCTCATTGAAATGATGGGAGTCTGCAGTGCGTGATAATGCCACAAGACTATCCCTAGACACAACACATCTTGAATCTGAGTTGATATGAAGGTTAAAACCTGTGCACATTATGGTGGCAAAAAGGAAAAAGGAAATTCTTCGAGCTTTCAAAATCTGAAATGGTATCATACAGTAGCTGTGAGCGTGCATGGTTTTTGTGAGATCAGGACCTAAACGTTTTCTCTGACATCAGTTCAAAACAGTTTTCAAAGCTGTTTAATATGTGATGTACAATCATATTGTGTGAAATTTGCTTGTGTGGGTTGAACGCCCCCACATTTTGTTTTCTGCCAAATGCTTTGAGGGACACTTTGTGCAGATCAAACAGAGACTTTAGCACTACAGTAGGTGTAGCACTCGTTACTTTAGATATAAATATGTCAACAATGACCATAGTCAGGCGACCATACAGTATATTTTTTTATAAATGTAAATGCAGCACTCGGCACCCTTTTGTTCTTTTTTTTTTTTTTTTGCTGCCATTTTTAAAACGCCTCCGAGGTCTGGTTCATGAGTGCCAACATTGATTTGAGTGCCTGTAAGGGGAAAATCTCCCCTATAAACACGGGGTGTTTATGGAATACAAATGATGCTCTCACATCGTCCTGCTGCAGGCTTTAAGCCACATGTATTGAACAGCAGGAAGTAGAAGGAGACAGTCTTGTAAAATGAAACAAGGTTGAAAGAGGACACATGTAAAAAATGACAATGAGTGAAACATGAAAACATGTGCACGTGTGGAAAAGGGTAGAATACACAGAGAAACACCATCTTAGAGCATCACAGACAAATGTATCATTATCGCTGGGAAAAAAGCCAGCGTTTGAGGTGTGATTACGTACGGGTTACCGGACTTGTCAAGGCAGGCATTATCGATCCCAGGGAATGATAGCATGGTGTCCATCAGCTGGCTGGAGTTGGGATTTTGGTTGCTGTGGAGCCAGAAAACACACAGTCAGCCCTCAATTTGAAGGCAACACAGACATTTAGTGAACTACACCACAATTACAATAACATGAAGCAACACAAAGAAAAGGTTGATTTGTAAGGCTCTACCATGGCATCAGCAGACAGACGGATAGAGTTTGTTTCAGTTATTATTGATTTATTCAAATCAATCTTAGTGGCTGGGGTTTTATAAAGAATCAGAATTCATCAAGGTTTTCTTAGTAGAGAAGGTTGTTTAAGAGCAATTTACCAACTCGCAACATTGTCAATAAAATGGCCATGAGGGCACAGTCAGTGATCCTAATATAAAGTTCCTTACTGTGAGGAGCTGGACAGATAAAAGGAGAGTAAGGACATCTGATTTGCCACTTCACATTTAAGAGGATTTCTTTTATTTGAGCACTCCCCTGCCTTTAAACGCACACAGAGGTACACTCATATATAAACATTAATTCATTACATTCACATTGTTCCTACAGGCAAGTCTGAAAACACAGTGGCCTGAGAAAGTGAACTACCTATAACCTTCCTCAGCAACCCTCAACCCTAACATTGATTTGGTTAAAAATAAATAGATTTTGAATTTTTCAATCTCTTTTGTATATCAAGCTAAAGAGGATAGGGGAAAGCGTCCACACACTCTTTGATATGGATTGGCACTTCTGCATTTTCTCCCTTGCTACATATCCCCTTGATCAAACAACAGCGCTTCTCAACAATGAAGACATCTCGCACCCTCCTGACATTCTTAATCTCTCTCACTTTGATCACACATCTCAGCCGTCGTCATCACAATCATCTGTTTCCCTCACGGTGTCTGTCTTTAAGGTCCATCTGCCCTTCAGCAAACTACAGCTTCAAATTCATTTTCTAACAAGTGAGACAGGAACCCAAAGGGCCAATCACGTAAGGCGGTGCATCAACCCTTCATCAGAGTTGCAGGGGATTGCAGTTAGCGGCTCTGTGGTTTCAAAATTTGATCTTTTACTATAGTGACGTCCTTTAGAGGGTAGCTCAGAAGGTAGAGTGGGTCATCCATTAATTCCAGGGTTGGTGGTTCGATCCTCCCATCCTGTCTACAAGTGTCCTTGGGCAAGACACTGAACCCTACAATAAGTTGCCCCCAGTGGAGGCCGGCACCTTGCATGGCAGCTGCGTCGCCATCGGTGTGTGTGTGAATGAGTGAATTAGAGTTACTGTTAGAGCACTTTGGGAACCGTTGAAAGGTGCTATATATAAGTCAATTTACCATTTAGGCCAAGCAGTGTCATTTGTGTAAACATGACAGCGCTCCTGTCTGCCCTCTATCTGTAGCGTTTGTCATAATTCACCACATTTATACATTAAAACCAAAATTTCTGGAATTGCTCAGACAAATTATATCAAAATTTGCTTGCACAAGACCCACTTTTCAAGTGTCTTGGTTATTGTTATTTATTACCACCTGAGTCCCAGTGGCACTGATCTGACCTTGCCAAATAATTTTAAATAAAAGAGCAAAGTTTTAGAATTCAATTTAAAGGAGTAAAAACACTCAGATTAGCTTTGTTTACTTCTGTGTACTCCCCTTCCAGTGCACCCTTATATGCTCTGTCCCATGGGGACTGACCTGAAGAAAGAGTAGCTTGGATTGAAGTTGTAAAGCGCAGGGCTGAGCTGCAGCTCAGGATAGTGCCGCAGGTCGCTCTTGATGGAGCCCAGGCCCATAGCAACCGCAATGAACAGAACGGGAAGCAGGATCTGGGAGATCAGGCCCTTCCAGTCTCTGCGGCTGTGTTGGAACCTCTTGATCAGTATGGCTACCATCTGCTGCCAGGCCAAGGCCATGCTGCACACCATGGATGAATCAGTAAGCTCTAGAACACATGAGAGAAGAAACAGAGACAGGATTTGTACTAATGCACATGCCTTCTTACTGTTTTATTGCCTTGACGATATCTGCTTTCTCTCTCTAAGGCACACTGAGCTAAAGGTTAACAGGTAGATTGTATCACAAAAGATGGCAGTGCAATCCATCAAGATGAGTGTTCCAATTGTAGAAGTTGCTGAACTAGGTCAGCCCAGTAAGTGTTCTTAAAATATTTTAGGTGTGGTATGAAAATTGAAAATCTAAATTAGAAAAAAAGAAGAATGTTTCAGCATACTGGTGACCACAGAGAACACTACTGTTGGTGTCACTGCACAAATATCAGTCATTGTATAAAAGCTACAATAGTCTATGGATTTCATTTAAAGGTTTCCTACATGCATCATTTTAAACATTTAATAATCAACTTTCACCACTATCGTTTTCATTGGACGTTATGTTTTCAAGTGACAGAAGGAGAAAGAGAAAGGAGGGAATGAGGAGGAACAGCGAAACGAGAAAAGGGTGAGATCAAAGTGAGTGAACTCACTGATATTGTCACCAAATCTGGAGATGCTTTCACTGTGGTCTGAAGGGAAGCTCTCGATGGACTCGGAGTCAGAAAGCGTCTCTGAGATAGACAGGGGGCCGTCCACAGAGCCATCTTCTGTGTTTCCTTCAGTCAACTGGAGGAACACCTACACAGATAAAAAACAAAGTATATGTGCATGTTATTATATATCACTTTCATTATATGGCTCGTGATTATGCTTACATGACAATATGATAATATTTATGAGCACTAGCAATTTTGTAGCTCCTCTATTTTTACATAAGCAGTTGAGCCTGTTTGTTCTCTCCGTTGTGTCTGCGGTGTGAACTTGTGCTGTTTGTGGGTGGGTGTGTATGAGCCTACCTCCTCTAGGCTGGTGTCAGAGATACCATAGCCACCGAGCTGCAGGGCATCCAGGTTGGAGTCTAGCGCGGTCAGGAGGGAGCGGTATGAGGAGGCGTTGGATGAGGTGAAAGGGGGCAGTGAGTAGACCAGGTCGCCCCCATGGGCCTCCTTCAGTCGCCCTTCAGGTACGTGAGCTTGGATAAAGGCCTTCAGTTCAGCATTGTCTATCCGTTCAGATTCTAGGTTCTGTATCTGCAGACAGAAGAGTGGGATTAGATTATGACATTCTTTATTTTCAGTTGCACAACTTCAAGTCAGCTGCCAGTGGCTTACAATTATTCTTTTTTGTGTGTATGTTTCTGTTGTTTGGGTCTCCACCTGTTCTGACATTCTTTCTGAGCCTCACTAGGATTAACCCTTTTGGAATAATGACCCCAACACCATGTGTAATAGGTTTGAAGCATAAAAATACACTTTGGGACGGGAGGAGTTACACCTCCTGTGTAGACTGTGAAGTTAGAAAATATTGTTACTACTTTTCATCAATGAGTTGTCCAAATAAGTTACAAGTCACCCTTATAACTTAGCTTTTAAGTGTGACATAAACTTGGGAAACTGGCACCACATTTTGTCTAACACTACCTGAGGGAGACAGAGAAGGTATCTGATACAGCCTGAAACAGAAACAGTCAAAATACAGAATACTGAAGGAAACTTTAGGTTTGACCCAAATATGTAACTGGCATATAGGGCACTTTTTTCGTTTGCTACATTAGGAAAGCAGCTGAGCATATAGTATGCTGAAAAACGTATGTTCCGGTTTGTAGCAGTCAGTAGAGTATTATTTGCATTGGAGCCCATTTAGCAGTGTTTCAATATATCTGATACAAATCACACTATTATTGGGTACAACTCTAGTGTCAAATGTGGCAGAAATCAAATCTAGGCTTTCTTTACACATGAATAGGCCAGCTTCTCTATAATAATGTATTGTGAAATGTTACTATTTATACTGGCTGCACATTATCCAAGATGCGTCATTGTTAATAGAAAGTCTGACTAAAGTGCATCAGAGATGCTGTTCTTTCTCACTTGGGAGATAAAGGCTGTGGCCTGCAATCACTCAACATTCACTTGTGCTAAAATGTTAACATGGAGCACTGGAACCAATTGTCACTGGATTAATGGATTTCCGTAATAATTTCATGTTGTGGAAAACAAAGCCAAAAACACGGTGGCTGAATGCCTGTGAGGATGAATACCTTCTTGGTGAGAGTGAGATTGTAGCCCCGACCCAGCTTGTCTTTCAGGTAGAAGGGGGATCCACAGCATTTTAATCCTCCTCTCTCCAGGAAGGTGATGCGGTCGCTCAGTACTTCAGCCTCATCCAGGTGGTGGGTGGACATGATGATGGTGCGATCTGAAAGGACACACACATGGTTTATGACCAGACATTACAAAGACAAAGCCACACACACACACAACCTGTGTCATGTACATACAAACCCTCAGAGAAACAGGCAGACACCTGAAGTTTCCTGTGCAGCCCGTCCTTCAGTTACCCGGTCTTTTGCCCGGAGACCCAGCCAGTCACAGTCAATATAGGTGGGTTTTTAAAATGTGACACTCAGCTGACATAATCTAATGCTGAGGGGGAGTTTGTTCCACAAAAGCATGAACCTCCTTTGTCTTAAGCCTGGACTGCAGAACCTTTCACAACATATGGTTTAGGGTCTTGGTGCAGAATTAAAACTATATTACAAAAATATAGCAGAGCCAAACCATGGAGGGATTGAAAGGTTATCAACAAAATCAGGAAACTGATATCTAAAAGAAATAGCAAACCAGATATACTCTCTGAATCTAGTGTTTGTCGGAAGCCTCGCTTCTGCATTGTGCACCGACTGTAGATGGGTAATTCTTACATAATTGAGACAAGTAAATAATAAACTGCAGTAGTCAAGACAAGAGGAAATGAGGGAAGCACTGGTTTGACTGGCAATATTTCAGATTTATAGTAATATTTCTGAACTTCAAGATTTCTGGCAAAATGTTTTAAGTTAGTTGTCAGTGCTGATACTTTTAGAAATATAATCATGACCAGTTTTCTTAGTCAGTTGCAGGAAGTTAGAAGCCATCTAATCTTTGATGCAGAGAATCCAGATAGTTATAATTTTCAGGACTGAATGAGACATGCAGTACAACTGGGTGTCATTGGCGTAACAATGGTAGGTCACCTAAGTGACAAATAATATGGTCAACGGGTAGCAGATACAAACTGAACAAAATTTGGCCAAGTATCAAGCCTTGTGGGACTCGACATAACAGAAAAGGAGAGGATTTTGCTGTTCTGTTCTCTTTTCTTCTTCTTCTGCTATTTCTTCCTGTTTCATTATTTTAATTACTGTAAGTGGTAGAAGCAATAATAGTGGTAATAGTAATACCAACAGTAGTAGCAGCAGCTGTAGCTTGGAGGTCAATGGAGAGTTTATTAACAGGAATGTTTGTAGTGTTCAACGTGTCTGAGAGACTCACTTTTCTTGTGCTGCATAACAATGTCCCAGATACTGCGCCTGGAGCAGGGATCCACTCCTGTGGTGGGTTCATCCAGAACCACCAAGCGAGAGCCCCCTATGAAGGCAATGGAGATTGACAGCTTGCGCTTCATGCCGCCCGACAGGGTGCCCACGCGCTTATGTCTGTGAGCGTACATGCCTGTCTCCTCTAGGATCCTGGCAGGGGAACCAATGAAAGCATTTAAAATGGAGCTCATGTTAACATACTTTTTATATGCATTACAACCAGGTTTCTGAGTTATAGCTTCATCAGTTACCTACAGGAAACTACAGGAACCAGAGGATTGGTACAATTTCTCTCCTTTAGGTTCAGGCTTATTACTGCTTCTCTTGTCATGCAGACACCCTCCAGAAATAGTCTCATGATGCAACTGGGAGTTCAAGCCATAGCTTACCGATGCCACTGAATAAAAAATTATATTTCTGATGCTTCCGCCCAAAAAGCTTATCCACGAAGACACAAAGGAACAAAAACAGATCAAATAAAATATAATTTTTTTTTATGGAAACTGTGAGCTTGAAACAGGAGACAAAAAACTAGAATGCTCAGAACAATAGCATTCTCAACCTGCATTCAGTGGTTGTAGAAGTATCTGATGCATTTCACAGCCCCTGAGGTGATAAAGTCAGATCTTATTTCAAGGATAACAAGTGTAACAATTATTTTGTCTTTACTACAGGTTATAATTCTTACACAAAGGCCTAGAGATAACTGTAAATGTGTTTGAATATGACCATATCTGAACATTACTTATACTGTATATACAGCTCTGGAAAAGAGACACTGCAAAATTATCGGTACTCTGGTTTTACTATTTATATGTATGTGTTTGAGTAAAATGATCTTTGGAAAATTTGGAGTGGTCTATCAATTTTTTCCAGAGCTGTATATATTTTTTCCCCTGTGAAATCAGTCACTGGCGTTGAGAACTGGCTACTAATCCCTGTTAAACTCTCATAACCTCTACCCATATTTCTTTTTTATTGGAGGAACATGCCATTGGCATAGATAAAAATACCTTTTCATGATGTCATTGAAAAAAACAGGTTGTAAAATATATCAAATGGCACTGCTACATTATTCAAAACCCCAGAACATCCTCTTTAAGTCACAGTCCATATACCTATATACCTGTATTATGATACTGAGCACGCTCCCTGTACTTGATGACTTGTCACTCACGTGCGGACTTGTTCATGCAGTTCCCTGGGTGACCAGTGTGGGGCCTTGATCTGGCCATACAGCAGCAGGTGCTCCTTGGTGGTCATGTGGTCAAAGAGGACATCATATTGCATGCACACCCCTAGGTCTCTCCGAATGGCGTCGATGTTGGCCTGCATTTCTTGGCCATACACCTCAATGGTACCCGAAGATGGGGTGAAAAGGCCCGTCAGGAGAGACCTAAGCACAACGCATGATCATTTATTACATGAGTGACTGAATTAATGAATGTATAAAAATGTCAGTTGATTCTGGTTTAACGGTTGACGTTCAATTATTTACGATCAACTTAGAGTAGTTTTTGGTTATTTTGTTTCATAATTGGGAAAAAGTTCAAATTGAATTCAAATATATAGTTTTTCAATTACTTTTGCTCATAATATTTGCTACCTGGGGCATAAAATGTTGACCATGCCCTTTGTTTTTATCCCATTAGATTTATTTTTTTGTCCTTTCTCCCCAGCACTTTCCTCTTAAATTATGATTTGCTGGTCCCGAGAATGTTATAGGTCATGAAATCCCTTCTTGGTTTTGGTTGTTTTTAACATGGTTGAATCTTATTCTGCTGCTGCACTCATTGTGCGCTACTCTGGATAAGGGCATCAGCAAAATATCACATTTAAAATGTAAATGTAAGTGCTCCAGTTGATGAAGACCCGTCAGGCTAATCTCTATACAACGGTGCATTTGCTGTGCCAGATTTAGACAAAACAATCCCCCTGTCAGCAGCAGACCATTGAGATGATTAAAGGGATGCACAAATCAAATTTAAAAGACACCGCATACAGTATATGAATTGTCAAAATGCATTTGTATTCATCTTAGGACATGCTGATACAGTGAAAGTGGAGGAAAACTGTGTCGCACATACATGGTGGTAGTCTTGCCGGCTCCATTGTGACCAAGCAGTGAGGTGACATGGCCCTCGTAAAAGGAAACATTGAGGTTTTCAACAGCTACTCGGCCACCATAGTTCTTGCTGAGACCACTGAGGATAACACCCACGGGAAGATCAGAGAAATCCTCACCGGCCTGAGAGGAAAAAGTGCCCTGGCCTGAGAAAAACATGGAGACAGAGGCAACCTGTAAATCAAACTAACAGAGGACAGGAATTAAATGACAAGTGAGGGGGGGTTGTATATATGTAGTGAGGTGTCAGGGTTAACCCAAAAAAAAAATGACAGACCATAAAAGGGAAGACATCATGTTCCAGCGTCAAAACACAACACCGGCGGGGACAGCATTGCTTATTACCTGCCGCAGGATAGTAGACAATGTAATTTTTTGATTCCGTACCTTTTCCCTTGCCGTTGGAGAAGACAGGCTGATTTTTCCGCAAGATGTTGGTGAAGAGGAGTCCTTTGCCCACCTTACTGTTTGACTTAACGCAGCAGCACAGGTCGGCCCAGAAGGAGGCTTTGAAGGGGAAGTACCATGGGGAAGGAATGCCATACTTTCCTGAAGGGTAAAAAAAACCCAAAGACTTCTTATTAAGACAAATTATCATTAAAACACTATTCAGAGACTAGTGTGCCAAGCAATTCATATACTTCTGTATTTGCTTCAACTATGGATCGCTAACACTATAATCTGTAAGGGTTCACACGAAACTGACCATGACCAGAAAACAAAAATGTATTTAAATGTATTTAGAGTTATCTCAAAATTAAAAACAGCACAACACCGAATTAAATGAAAATAAAGAATAAAACTAGAGTGTACACATTAAGTTAAAATGTCAGCAATGCTAAAATTATTATGCTAATATTGTGGTGCTAATGTGCTATTACTGCCATTAAGCTTTCGCAGAAGCTGGCCTGACAAAGAAGACTGAGTGCACTGAATAACAAAAGTAGCAAATGTTGATATGTTATTAGTATCAGGACTAAATTACTTACCTGGGAAGACCATGCGGATGTAAGCCCCGATGATGAAGTAGAGGATGGAATCGATGAGCATCAGCCAGCACAGCCAACCGAACGAAGCTGTGTCTCCAGCAATGGGCGAGATGTATGAGTTGCTCCAATGAATGCCTAAAGAAGACAACAGAAGAAATGTTTTATTTTGCTTCCCACTGACTCAAGTGGCTCATATGTCAAAGAGATCATGTTTGACGTAAGTCCGAAGTCTACATGCACGTACCTTCTCCTTGGGACTCGTAGCGAGAGACATACTGACAGGCATAACTGAAACACGTCGGGGAAAACAGACTCTGTAGGAAAATGAGAGACAAATTAAGAGAGGATAAAGAAACACAGGCAGAAAAGAAGAAAAATATTTTTTGTTTCTTTGCACCTTTCTGTAATTGCTCTCTCTCTGTGCTCTTGACAACCTTGAGTATTATAAGTGATATCAAGAGTTTTGTTCAAGGCAAACAAGGCTTTAGATGTATACAGTGATGTTGTGTTAGATAAAAAATGGAATGTCTGACTTGCAAATAATGATCAGACAGCAAGCACCAAAATGAACAAAAAGCCATATTTTCAGAAAAATAAATATGTATTGTGTAAATGTGCACAATTTATGTAAGCATAAGAAGAAAACTGCGTAAGCTGTCAGTTTACCCTCCCCCACAGCTCTACTTGCATATCAAAATGAAAAATATAACGTCACAATAGGAAACAACTGGAGGCAAAAGACACTGTTCTTTCAGACATTTTCATTAAGTAACTGGCATTATTGAGGCTGTACTAATATATTTTGAATAATAATGTTAGTAAAACTGTTTTCTAAGATGGATAGAGAAAATAACATTTTGGAATTAAATGAAATTACATCGGATCTCCTTCTGCATTCTGTATCTCTCCATTCAATTCTCAGAATCTTCCAGAGGAAATTGCATTTTTTGATGTTTTAAGTTATTACACATATCACAGTGCTAGTACTAGTTTAATATACACAAGTCATGACAGAGAACTTCAGAGGTTCCTCACCAGGGTGCTCTTCTGGTTAAAGGTGAGACTCGTCTCCATAGCCATGACCACAATGAAGGGGAAGAAGCAGAGGATGTAAAGGAGGCTGCCACTGAGACCGGCAATGTAGGTCTTGTCAAAGAAGGAGCTGACCAGGTAACTGAAGGCCAGGATGCTGAAACCATAGTCACTGAGGTACAAGAAAAGGAGGAAACCATCGCTGTGGGGCAGGATGTGGCCGTACTTCAGCACCAGCGTGAGGATGAAGATGGTCAACACCAGATAGGCAGCGCACTCCAGAAACCAGGCAAAGAAGTGGCTGAGTGGGTTGACTCCCATCATTTTCATGTACTGTGGGAAAAACAAGAAAAGCAGTGGACCTGAATACACAGAAATGTCAGTTACAAATATAGTTTCTGTGCTTGCCAGCGGTGCTTGTAAATGTTTACAGCGGAGAAGAAACCTGAAGGTACTAGAAGAAAAAAGTGAATTTAACATTTGTTGCTGTGTGAGAGGAAGGCTTATCACGCTGTTCATCAGAAATAATTTGCATTTGTCAGTGAATGTGAATGTGAGTTACTTTTTAGAAACAAAAGTTTAAAAAAAACTGGTTCAGTGCAAAAATACAGTGGCAGGTTTGATCATTTATCAAGTGAAAGAAAAAAAAATGACCTCATGCAGCCTCAGCTCTCTCTCATGTACAAGTTTCTTCACAAAGTGAGCCACGAACAGCACCCAGGCCATCATCAGCATGAGTGGGAAGACAAAAGAAATGGCCTCCAGGTACCTGGGGAATACAGAAAAGCAAACAGTCAGTCAGATTTCTTGAAAACCTAACCTAATGTCCAATCACTGTCAACAACAGCACACGAAAAGCCCTATCTTTCAGTCACTGGCTTGACAGAGAGACAGAGATGCAGAGATGCAGAGTGCAAAAGCAATATTGAAGGAAGGTTTGGGGATTTTTGACAGCCGTGTTCTGATCCTCTTATTATTTACGCAAAATAAATGCCTCTCTGTTTTACTTTTTATTTTTTGGCCTCATCATATCTGGAGCCTGATACATAGGGATTTCAGTGCTTGCTGTTTTTCACGGCTATATTTCACAGCTATCATGTCAGAAATTGAGATGTTGAGTAATAAATCAGAGCGACGGAGAGGCGAGGATCATCATATCTTATAATTGGTCTGAAGGCAGCCAGCTAGAGACAGTAGCCCGCTGGTGCTTCTTAGATGAGATATCAGCACTGTCTTAAGACGCACTCGAGGGCAAGCACAAACATAGGCATTACGTTCGAGCATGATTTATTGGAAACAATGCAGTGTATCGATGCAAGTAAATGCCGAACCCATGTTGGGTTAGATATATATAGAGATGAGTGGTGTTCTTTATGGGTGGTATGAAGGGCATTTGAGTGCATGCATTGATATGTATATGGTCTTCAATTTGAATTCACAATAAAAGTGAATTTTCATGCACATGGTGCGGAGCCAATTATAATGTGAAATGTTCCTGTGACTAACTAATTACTGTCAGTCCAAAATGGCAAATGAATAATGAGAGAGCATGCATTATTCCACATTCATGCCTGTAAGTCCAGTCAGAGTGACTGTGCATCCTTTCATGTTACTATGCATGCGTGGGAGCATGTTCATCCTGTATGTGTGTGTGTGCTTGTTTGCATGCATGTGTGTGTATGTGAGTGTGCATCCATGTATTCAGGGGACTCACTCATCCCGGGCGTGGCAGGGATAGGGGAAGGGCTGCAGCTGGACGGCTGGGTCTGTGACGCTCTGCCCAGTCTGGGTCTCAATGATAGCCCGGTCGATGTTCTCCTGCAGGTAGACAAAGCCCTGGTTGTAGCGCAGAGTCTGCCTGGCCAAGATGTGTGTTTGCTTCACAAAATAGGGGTTCCGGACTCTGTCAGTGCGCATGCAGTTCTCCATGTGCATGCGAATAGTGTAGCTGACTTTAGGAGGCAGGGGGGATGTTGAGGAGGAAGACCTGGCCGGACGCCTGCTGGCGTCCTCGTCTTTGGGAAGGTTGAAGATGACACCTTAAAGACAGATTGCACCATCTCACTATACACAGTTTACAGACCCTTGCCCGAGACTGAGAACTGTTGTCTGCTGAGTCACTTCTCCTGTGAGTATCCTCACCTCAACTCATCATCAATAGAGAAGACCCCTTCAGAGGAAGCACCATAGATAAAAAAAATGTAAATGAGTATGTGTTTGATGAGGCGGATGGTTGATTTACCTTCAAAGCTGCCAGCCTCTTTCACTGACTGGGCTTAATAAGCTTATGAAACCTTGGTGTTGTCTTATCCACAAACTCTAACCCAGACACAAGTCCAGAAAACAGCATATTACTGCACAGTGTCCTGTTATGCGGAAAAACATAATGCGTAACCTTCTGGGATTCTCCCTATTATAAAGGGGAAGATTAATCAATATCATAAAACCTTTTCAAATAGTTGTATTATAGTGGTCCAGGTGAATTAAGATGGCATACACATGATTCAGCGGTCAAGGAATTCAAAATGGTCCAAAATTAACATCCACTCAAACAGATTGGAAACCATTGCAGGTCATGAATGCATGTTGCACTGTCCAGTGAACCCAGATGACTGAATGAGTCCATTATACTCACTTGCGTAGAGATCCCGGTTTTTGGCAAGGTCATAAGCTACAGTGTCGAGCTGTTCGGCAGAGTCGTAGCCACTGTAGCGGTCAAACTTGATACAGGAGGAGAGGTCCACCATCAGGGTGGACAAGGTGGTGATCTGATTCAGTATGAGCTTGTTCTTCTCCAGCAGGACTGTCATGTTAGCTTTGAAAATAAAAAGACATTTTGAAATTTTCTGACAGGATTAAAGCAACTCTAAGTGCAGTTTTAATTCAATTCAATTCAATTTTATTTATATAGCGCTATATCATAACAAAGTTATCTCATAGCACTTGTTAATATAGAGCAAGTCCAAGCCAACTCTATATGTACAGACCCAACAAT
>JAVQJV010014066.1:0-13943 GCA_036024995.1 Gadopsis bispinosus | reverse complement strand
TGGAAAGCAATAAAGAATAACATCAGCCATTATTATTATTATTATTATTATTATTATTATCTTCAGTGTCATCATTTAGAAGAAATACAAACGACAAATAAATCAATCAAAAGCCACTTCCATAACTCTAAAAGGAGAAAGGGCAATACACACTACACTATGTAATGACAGCACATTAAACCTTGAGTCCGGGACGTATACATACTGTATAAATGAACGTCCATTACATTCAAGCCATTGCCAGCCGAGTTCACACAATGCTGATTAATGCCATCACCAGCAGGCAAATCTCTCTGTATCTCTGGGAGTAAGAAGCGTCCACGAAAGGATAAAAAATTGTTACCATCAAAAGGAGAAAGTAATGAATGGTGAGGACAAACACAGATAACCATTGATGTAACAGCGCTGAAAGAAGAGCAGGGACTGATGGCAGACACGGTACTGCTCTTGGGCAGGTTGGACTTTGTAAAATATTTGGAGTAGCTCTTACATTTACTCTACCTAAATAGTGGATTGTTGTCTTGAAACTGTGGAAATTTGAGCGAGCTCCCCTGTAGGCACACGTCATTTACACAATGTTTGTGTACTTACTCTCACTGCCAGAGGGAGGAGACAAACGTTCCCCAATCCAGCATTAAGGACCAGTCATGATCATATACTTCATTGTCCAAAAACTGATTTTACACATCCAACACATCACATCTGTTTACAGGTCTTGGAGAGCAGTACTGCAAATGTGAAAGAAGTTCTGAAATCTAAAAACATTGCCTCAAGTGATGTCACTTGTCGACAGTTGAGGTGGATTGTGGGTAATGTAAGCACCGGGTTTTGCCAAGGGAGAAGCATGTGTGGACTAAAAAATAGGTGATATCGCTGGCTCTGCTGTATCTATTTTTTTTAAATACGGTCTAGTACTCTGTTAATACCCTACCCGCACCACTTTCGGTCCCAACCCAAACAACCAATCCCACCAGTCAAATCCCTATACAGCGCTACATCCATGTGAAATACATAGCTGGTTAATTGGCCCATATCTCTTTTGGCACAGTAAAAGACCAACAGGCCAGACACTCTGATATGTAGACTTTGCCATTTAGAGCTTTGAAAAAACAACAAGATTGTAAAAGTCTGTGGACTTGAAACACTATACAGTAATGTCAGTTATTTCAAATCAGGCAGAAAAGGGCATAGTATAGTAAGTTACAGACCTATCCTTGTGATGGGATTATAGAAGCGAGAACCGCTGTAGAACATCCAGGCATAATCCACTTAGACTGCACAGCTGAATATATTCAAGGTAGAGATTGAAATATCAGAACATGCCTAGAAGCTACTCATTGAATTTGCACTCATGTCAGTAGGCAAGAGACAGAGAGAACTCGCAAACACTGTCCTGTTACTTGCAACAAACCTTATTAGAAATACAGCATTTCGGTCTTTAGACCTTCATCAGGGTAAAACATCGGGAACAAAGAACACTCCAGACAGGCAGAGCCAACGCCTCCTCAGGCGCGGCCAATCAGGGACTGTGTGCATTTAGCCAATTAGAAGGCACAACTTAGCATCAGAAATGGACATTCCACAATCTACAGTGGACAGTATATCTGGAATGTTTTACCTGAAACGTCTAATTAGGTTTATTGCTAGTTAAAGGTCAGCGTGAGGGAGTTCTCTCTTCTCTTGCCGATGACCATTTCCTCCTACGCACCTGTCTACAAGAAAGTGAAGGTGTGTAGGAGCCTTCACAGTCAAGACTTAAGCCCCCGTGTCAGTGACAGCTGAAAAGGCTTTTGGTTTAATTGTGGATGTTTTTATTGAAATGCGTGAATGTTATTTTTTTTTGTAGATTTACAATCACAATATGGATGCTATAAAAGTCCATTTGTACTTCTATTTTTTTTTCTTAATGCGGTGTCATCTGAGACATTTTACATAAGAATAGGAACCAGGCCAACATGGATGTATTCAGCCAAATAAATCAGCCTCTGGACCCCTCATGAAGATCAAGCTTTAGTTTTGCCCCACCAGCACCTCGAGCAGTATTAATTAGAGGCGTAGTCCTTGTCCTGACATAAATGCTACAGTGAGCCTGCCCCTCACAGTGCAGAGGAGTCCTCCCTTCTCTTCCCACAGGAGGGTGCTCCTCCCTTATCCCTTTGGCTGTATTGGGTGTCAGCACAAATGATGATAGTTCTGCAGGGTGCCATCTTCAGTCAGCCAAGGGTGGTAATGGGGTTACAGTGTGCAATTTACTGCTCTACCCCTGCAAGCTTACATCAGCCCCTCTCATCATTCTTCTTAAAAGTGGAATCCTAATCGTTCTGCCAGCAGAAATACAGCTTTGGCTTTGAAGATGTGGTCCCCCCCCCCCCCCCAAAAGAAATAAAGTTTTGGCTTTGAAGATGCTATTATTATAGTTTATTTATTTATTTATTTTCCCAGAATGAACTTGAGTCTTTAAAAGTGTCCGGGGCATTTGAAATTTAAAATTAAATCTTCAAAAGTGTTTTTAAAGCAGGATCCCCGACAAATTGCTTTGCAACAGCGTATTTCGGTTCTGAAGAAAATAAATCTGTTAAGTACGGAAACATGGTACAAATAAGTTACATAGATAAGTAAATAATCATTTGAATTGTGAAAACTCTGCTGAAATAACCACCCATCGGATAATTTAAACTACAAAATAGTTGGTTAATTAGGTCTTTTTATTATCTTAGCATTGTTATTATGTATCCTGTAATTCATTACTATGTGTGGAACAACTATGAGAACTTTTCTCAACTTAAGTTTGAGGACCCCTCTAAAAATAATCAAAATTTTATATATAGAATTTTATACATATATATAATGTATATGTATCCTATACTGTCTGATGATTTAAGTAATGTGGGTATTGGAGTTAGGCTGTGTTTTTATTATCAAAATAGGGCCTGCCTTAATTTAACAGATAGCATAAAAATGTTGTACAGACTACATTCTTAAGCGTTCTAGACTATGGGAACGTTACACTACTATACACGTATGCTGCGTCCTCTACACTTCGCTGCCTAGATTCTGTTTATCATCAGTTCTCTATGTTTTTATATCCAACTCATTGTCTCGTACACGTCGCTGTGCACTTTATGATCTGGTTTGTTGGTCTTCATTAAACCTAAGGAGACAGCAGCCTTTACAAAGCCATACTGGGTAAATCCCCTTCATATCTGTGTAATATCCTCTCACTCTCCAACAATGGTTATGATTTTCCACTACCTATTCTGCGTTCCGTTTATGGCATAACACTTCAGAACACAGTGGTTTTGTCTCCCTGGTAGAGATCAAAGCTCTGATATAAAAGTGTGTAACTGAAGGGTGCTATCACTACTCCTAAACTGGAGTTTGTATTATGTACTGTATCTGTTGTTCCTTGTCTAGAACTTTGTAATGGTGTGCTATCTTGGCCATGAACTCCCATGAAAAAGAGATTTAAATTTGAAGGGACGTCCCGGTTAAATAAAATATAAATAAAATTAAATGTTCCCTGTTTATTTCTCTTTCTTCCTATATCTGTGTCTTTCTTTGAAATCATTTCTTGACTAGTTTTATCTCCTATAATGATATCCATATGCACATTTACATCAGTGATAGCTTCGAAAGGTAGTGTGTCAGTCATGTAGTACAGTGAGGCAAAAATGACGGCGAATAGGAAAACTAAATTGCTGGTTACCGCACACATACTGCACATACACACTCCCACAAAACTAATTCTTCTACTTTACATTTCACTCAGCATGTGACGTCGCATGCCAGTGGGAATTATAGTGCATTCCTCTCATGAATGGTAATTTAGAAATGCATTTGTATGTAATGGAATCCAGAGTTTGTCAGTATTTTATGAATAAAACGTTTGATGTCTGCAAAAGGGTAATAACGACAACACAGTTTTTAATGAAATTGTGCAACAGGTTACAAACCACAGAGACATAACAAATCAGCGAACTTTTTTTTTTCTCTTTCATTGCTTCCAGTTTGGCTTGGTTCATAAAGGAACACCCAGATCAATGTGGATGTTTTGACAACTGTAAGCCATATAATTATGCTGTTGCATAAGCAACTTTCCACATTCATGTCGAGGCTTGAAGGGCACGGTGGGGCAATCTGCAATCCTCAAGCATTAGTTCATCATACACAGTTCAGCACGGAGCTGATGAGAGGGAGCAAATAAGGAATGAAGCAAAAAGGACAGCCATATAAGCATAGCTGTGGATGGTGACAGTGCAGTGAGCTCACCAGTGAAAGTCTGAATTCTCACCTGATACTGTTGATTCACCTGTATGCTGCATAAAACTGTGCACTTAACTAATAAAGAGTTGTAATGCATAATTTTATAATTCAGTTACATTTCATGTAGCCCGTGTATTGCAGTGTATTAATTACTTAAAAATCCACACAGTAAAATAACTATTTACAAGGCTTACAAGTTCGTTTGTTTCTTTCTTGGGCAGCTGTGGCTCAGGAGGTAGAGTGCGTCATCCATTCGCCCCAGGCTCCTCTTGTCCTTATGTCCTTAAGTGAACTTGTGCAAGACACTGAACCCTAAGTTGCTCCCGATGGAGGCCAGCACCTTGCATGGCATCTCCGTCACCATCGGTGTGTGGATGAGACCAATCTGCAAGCCTTTTGGGAAGCGTTAAGGTTGAAAAGCACTATATAAGTGAAGTCCATTGACCATTTCTTCCTTTCTTAAGCAAAAATGGAGGGACACAGCTGACATGCCCCACTCCAATCACTGCTGCCTTCGTGAGCAAAGATTTCTGCACACTATAATTCTTTAAACGTCTTTCAAAGCATGCAAATAAGGGCCTAATTTGTTTTGTCACAAGTATAAAGAGCTAACGTCAGACAGCTCCCTATATTAAAACAAACAGCTCAGCTAACACGTACTCCTAACGTGTTATAGAGACATTAGTGGCAATTAGTGACAGGACGTGCGTTTATGAGGGAAAGGAGAGCACAAACAAAGCAGCACAAATAGTAAGTTCCTCTTTAAATCTATTTGAGCCCATAGTGATGACACGTCACAAGACGAAATCTAGCCAGACAGACAGACAGACAGACGCCATAAACACTGAGATTAATGATGCATGCCGTACAACTATATGAGCTCATTGAACAGCTGCATGCGGCAGATATTAGTCAATTGGTATGCGTCACGACCTTTGGCAGCGCTTTCTCAGCGGCCGGGGGGGGGGGGAGACTGGCTACCGGCTGAGAGACATCATTATAGATCAATTTATTTTATTACGCATTAGACTGGATTCATGAGCAGTGCATATCATAATATAATATACGAGTGAGGGAATTTAATTCAAATCTGACAGCGAGATAACAGAATAGTGAATGCATGATCCGCACTGTGTATTCTGGTCATGTGGTGTTGGATCTGAAGAAAAGAAACCTGCATTTAAATGATGGCTTGTGAATTTACCCAGATGTTGTAGTGTAGACGCCTGATTTAAATTCTTTACATTTTTTAATAATAATGATGACAACGGAAGTGTTCACTGGCAAGTAAAACTGAATTGAAACTCATTTTACAAGACAATGATGGATGCCAAGACAAGTGGCAAGATTGTCATGTAGTGAAGTGGAAAGTGCGTCCATCTGACACTCCAGTATCAGCCCTTCTTACATACTGCATAAGTAATATGACTCTGGGGCAATTATCGGTTAATATGATACGTGGCCACAATGTCAAATATATTATTTAAATGTAGAAAAAGGAGACGCAGAGAATGAAGCTCACAGACATATTCGGAATCTATGTCCAATTGCTGCTTCTTACATTTAGTGAATTCAAAAAATGATTAAGTCCTCAAGCTGTGGCTATTCATTACTCGCATATAGGAGAACTCTCACTTATGCACGCTGTATGAGAAGCCAAACCAACCCTGATTAAAGTGGTTTGTAACCAACCATGACCATAAAAATACGAATACTCCTTCTAACATGTTGATCACTAGCGATGCACAATCTGATCTGATCTGGAAAGTGGGGCACATTCTGGAATAAGCCACATTTATTTAATGGTGACGCTGAACATAAACTGTATAAAAGATGCAAAAGTGGTGTGGCTCAGGTTTTTTGCCACTTCTCTAAATTCACACAGTGGGCACAAAGCCAGCCTGTATTAACCACGCTGAGACAGTAACAAACCTACTGCAAACAAACGAGCAGCTAACTTTGATTTCACAACCTTTGAGTTCACGACCCCGCAGCATTTCATAAAGTGACGCGAATGTTCTACTTGTAAATATTTGGCATCTTTTTGTTGTGGCAACAAGGTGTGTGTTTTTATCCTTTAGACGCCTACGTGGTGTGGAGGATCTGTTGCTTTTATCTTTTACAAGCAGCCTTGTGCACATAAAAAACTAAATTTCTGCATTAGATTTTGGAGCGCCTCAAGCATATAGCCATATATCCTAAATAAGCAATTTGTGCACACCTCATTAGAGCAAGTAAGTGGGACTAAAATCCCTGTAAAAGAAGACCGCATACACAGACACACATACCAACATGCTGATGTTATTCCATTGTTGTTCATCATGACATCACCAGGAGCAGATCAATAAACTGAGACTGAAGACAAATGTACTGACTGCAATGAGGCATGTGTAAAGCCTTACTCACTGCTTTATCGTCTCACCTCACATGCATGAATGGCACACCGGCCTCTCGGTGTGCGAGTGTGTACAGTGTGTATAACGTATGCAGCCTTCGTGACGCTTCTGCTTTCTATGTGAAGTGAAAGACTTGCTGTACCACTAGGTACTAGATAATAATATAGTGTGATAGTGAAAGAAGATTATATAGTAAAGATTCACAGAACTCCATGTCCTGAACAAATACATCAGAAGGTAGGGCCTATGTCTTTGCTTGCCAAGAACTGGGTGCGCCCCAGTTTCTGATTGGAACCCCAAACCTCTTTCCAAGAACTTCATCTCTTCACTTCGGAAAATGTGATTGTCTGTGGCTGTCGTGAAAGAACCAGTTTCTTGTAACCAGCCCTGGGCAGTGCTTACAAATTCTTTTAAGTCTCTAATTCCATATTCAAACACTGGAATGTTTTGTTACAGCTGCCTCTGGGGCAGATTGGTGAAAACTAGACTGGTCTTGGCTTGAAATTGTTTACATGCAAAGTTAGATGAGAAGATTGATACAAATTTCATATCATCCATTAAACATGATGCTAACGCTAGCAGCCAATTAGCTTAGCTTGACTTTGCACAAAGACTGGAAACAGCTAGCCTGGCTCAACGGTAACACAATCCACCGGTTATGTCATTTTTACGCAACACGTTTTGTACAGAACAAACAAACAAGCTGTAAAATATTAATTAGAGAGCTTTAGAGGAGCTGGTAGGCATAGTGTTAGCACAGAACAAGGCCAGGCTAGCTGCTTCCAGTAGTTTTGTTAAGAATATCCAAAGAAAAAGCAGAATAATGAGAGATTTAATAAAAATGTAGAAATACATGTAATAAATGCTAAGTATTTAGCCTTTCCTCACTGTAGAATTATTAGCCAGTGTACAAGAATTGATGCTTCACTATGAAGGTGTCAACATGTTTCACTTCCATGGGTTCTACCATAAACTGTTCATGCAGGGAGTCTGATCTGCAGGAAATTAAACATGTGGTTATTAGAAGTTTCTTCATCTACAGTTAAAATTAAAAGATAAAAGACATGAAAATGTATTTGTCCAACGTTTGAGCCACTGGATCGCGACAGCATAATCTCATGACATGAGAGCTCTCCAGCTCTGCCTTCCATTCAACAGCTCTTTAGAGGCAGGGCGCAAACACAGGAGCCTCACGTCATTGGCTAAACTCTACCCACATGCAAATGTGATGTCACAGACGGTTCAGCCTCATTTCTAAACTCCACACATAAGCGCGCCAGAGACAGCAGGGTCACGGTAGAGCCGAGATCCTCTTTCTTTTGCTTGATTTAATGAAACACACAGTCTGTAAGTATATTTTGCATTGAAAAATACCATCTAACCTTTATATTTGTATTTTAGCAGCAGTTTGCAGTCATGTCAATAGCTCATTTTGGACTAATTAGTTACTTCAGTGAGAAGTTTTATTTGTTCATTAAACCTGATTTCTGCTTATAGATTATCCTGAATTTGCTGCAGCCCTCTGGCAAAGAAAACACACTTACGCTGTGACTGAGAATGAATTGTGCAAGGTAAGCTACTGTGCTTTCATTGCACTCCTTTTACTGTAATTACACTGTGCATTACCCGTCAGGTATCGGAGCATGAAAATGTAGAGTAACGCTAAAACGTGAAAAATGCGCAAACGTTTCTTGGAGCGATGGATCTCATTTTAACCACATCATGACTTCCTTCTCAGAGTTCTCCACGCCTTTGGTAGTCACACCCAGCCAGCTGTGATGCCAGTCGACCTCGCCGTGTGCCTGAGCCTCAGCCAGCGCCAGCCTCTTTATCAACTGCTGTCCATGTCCCCTCTGCGGTCCACACAGCGCCGTTATCAGCCGTCTGACTGTGCGCCAAGGGCCAGCCTTCGGCGTGCACATTCCACCTCCTCTTCCCCCAACTCTCCATCCGCATCCTCCTCCCTTGAGCCTCGGAGCTGTTTCCGCAGGGACAGCGGAGGCCTGAGCAAGAAGCGGGTGGTGTTTGCAGACGCCAAGGGATTGGCCCTCACTGCTGTGCGTCTCTTTATCCCTGAGCCCTCTTCGCCTACTTCTCCTCTGGTGATGAAACCCTCCGCAGACAGGCTGCAAGGCCAACAGTCGACCTCAAGCACACTGCAGCGCTACAAGTTCCGCCTGGGTTTCCCTCAGCCAACGCTTGACTTTAAAGCCTTTCTTGCACGTCTGCGAGAGATGCACGTACAGTTGGAAAGCTGCAACATTTCAGAGCACTCATTGAATGGCAAAGTGTGTGTCTCCCATGTCAGTACGGAAAACGCTGTGCATATAAGGGTGACCTTTGACTCTTGGCGGAGCCATCATGACATTCCCTGCACATTCATGCAGCAGCAGCGCTGTGGGGGTTCTGATATGGATGTTTTTGCCTTTGACTTGAGCTTGCCAAAGAACATAGATCCAAAGGAGCGGATCGAGTTTTGTGTGTCCCTCCAGCCTGGACCTGGTGCGACCACACACTGGGACGACAACAGGGGACAGAACTACAGGGTGTGCATGGAAAAAGACGGATCAAATGCTAACCAAAGCGATGTTAACCATTTTTACCCCTCGCTTTCAAAATATCGGCCGCCATCGTGGCCTTCGCATGCCTCCATCAGTACACACAACTCCGCTGATCTGCAGCATCTTCAGAGGAGTATATCCAGCAGAGTCAGAGCAGAGTGGAAAACTCTGTATTCAACTAAGCAGACAAATGAGCGCATACCTTTCCAACAGAGCTATGAGAATATGTAAATAATGTGACTACCTTAATTAATAAATATTTAAGCGACAGTTAGTGCTTTAAATCTCCACTGTTGGATGATCTCAAGCCTGCTGTACAAGCTCAACCACCTGAGCTCAACCGTCCCAGCTGAAAAGTGATTAATACATGCTGCGTTAATGTTCTAATTAAATCAATTTTTTTAAGAAGATTCTTCTTTCTCTTGTCTTCCCCCTGTAGACGTTAAATCGCTCGTTTACAAATGCAGCCAGCTTAGTTCACTGCGCTGCGTATTTGTGCAATCTAGCATGATGCACAAGAGGAAAGTGTGAAAGTGAAAACACAAGACCTGTATTTGTCTAAGAGAAAACACATGTATCAGTACACAAAGACATTGTGTCTTGAACTTACATCTATCTGCATGACGTGAATGAACAAACAAACGACCCATGCTCGTAATGTACTTTCGCAAACGTTCATTTTCGTGGGTCAGGCTCGGATATCCAGTGTGTCTTTTCATACAGTGAGTGCGTCATGCATACCAGACAGTGTAAGTCAACAGAGTGACCAAGATCTCCTGGGCAAAGCAGCACACGGTTTGGATGGGAGAGCCAGTTCCAGACACTCCTGTACTGTGAAAAGCAGAATAACATGCTGGAGATTGTTACGTCTTGTACTGTACATGATTGGTATGGCAAATAGTAGGTAACCATGGCAGCATCAGGGCCAGCGCATACTTTGGATAATGCGTGCGCCTCTGTTTACATGCAAGGGTGGAGTCATCATGAGACACTGTAGCAGCCACAGTGAAAAAGTCTCTCCCTCCGCTTCTCTTGTTCTCCTTCTTCTTAGTCAGCTCTCGTTAGACTTGTTTCTTTGTTCTTCACCTTCCTTTCTCTCAGGCGAGTGTCCTCCCAGGACCACCGCCTATGTAAATTACCACCACTGAGTGATCATCCGAAACATTGCATGTGAGTGGTTCGTGCATGTAGCAGGTTTACACGCCTTCTTCCCAAAAGCACAAGTCAACAGTGTTGGGCTGGTGTCAGGTGTTAGATCTCTCCCCTCTTTAACATCCAATGAATGATGAGCTAAACAGAACAAGTATGTCACAGCTAGAGTAAACTGGTTTACTCCTAGTTTTTCATCTGAGAGTGCTTTTAAGTTTCAAAAATGACTGAAACAAAACGAAACATTTTGCAACTTGAAATTAATTATGCAATTTTTGACATGTTGGTCCAAACAACTATACTGTGGTCTAAAACTACTCCACATGCATTCCTTAGTGATACATATATGTGCTTTGACGGCACTGATTGGAGTGATTTTGAGACTGCAGCTACAGACCTGGGTGAACGCGCAGACACTGTGACATCTTACATCAGTTTTTCTGAGGAAAACCTTCTGCATATACAACAACAATACAACCCCGGTTTACAGTAAAGCTCAGGCAGCTTCGTCAGGCCAAGAAGGAGGCCTGCAGAAGTGGGGACAGAACCCTGTACAATCAGGCCAGAATCCCACTGTGAAAAAGATCAGAGTAGCAAAGAGGAGCTATACTGAAACGCTGAATAGCAGGTTTTCTGAAGGACATCGCCAACTACAGGACACCAACCCCCCCACACTTTGAAGAATCACCAACTGGCTGACGACCTGAATGTGTTCTACTGTAGGTTTGACAAGCCCACAATCCCCCTCACCTGCTCGGACATCAGAAAACCACCTACACACCTTGCCACCCCATCAATGTCCCCCCGCCTGCTCTCAGGATCTGTGAAGAGGATGTGTGTCGGCTCTTTCTCAGACAGAAAATCAGGAAGGCACACGGCCCAGAGGGCATCTCACCCTCCTGTCCTGACCAGCTGGCCACCCATCTTTACGCAGATCTTCAACATATCATTGGAGCTGTGTGAAGCTCCTTCCTGCTTCAAAACGCTCTACAATCATCCTGGTCCCCTCCTGTAAGTGTATCACAAACTTCCTTACAGACAGGAG
Source organism: Gadopsis bispinosus (assembly GCA_036024995.1). Taxonomy (NCBI): domain Eukaryota; kingdom Metazoa; phylum Chordata; class Actinopteri; order Centrarchiformes; family Percichthyidae; genus Gadopsis; species Gadopsis bispinosus. Next base: position 2,529 of record JAVQJV010014066.1, on the reverse strand, counting down.
GCAGCAGGTGAAGCTGGGGAACATCACATCCAGCCCCCGGACAGTCAGCACTGGCACCCCACGAGTGTGTGTGCGTGCTCTCCCCACCGCTCTTCTGCCTCTACAGAAACGACTGCACCTCAGGAGACCCGTCTATTGAACTCCTGAAATTTGCAGATGACACAACGATCATCGGCCTCATCGAGGGAGGTGACGAGTCAGCTGGCCCTCTGGTGTGATCAGAACAACCTGCAGCTGAACACAAAACTGAGATGACAGTAGACTTCAGGAGGAGGCCCACAACACTACACCCCATCACCATACTGAACAGCACTGTCTGCTGTGCTTTCAGTTTCTGGGATCCACAATTTCCCAGTACCTAAAGTGACCCCACAGGCCATTACTCTGATGAACAGTTAACGTCAGTCACGTTGTGTCAGGAACAATCCCTGTGCAATAAACATCCACTGTAAGCTGTAAATTATATTTTTTCGCATTGCTTAATTACAGTTTTTAAATATGTAAATATCACCAAACACAAAACTATGCATGCTGTGCATACTGTATATAATGTAATCTTCGCCTATCTCATGTGTATAAAGCAGCCTGTTATTCTTTTCAGCACCCTTTGCACTTTACACAATTGCACAAAAGTCATACTGTTTACAAATGTGACTATACACACACACACACACACATATATATATATCAGTACATAGTAGTTTAATTTTTATGTTTACCTTGTTTTACCTGTATGTATGTCTATTTCTGTGTATGTACATTGACAGTAATGAAACATCGCAGTCAAATTCCTTGCATGTGTACACATACCTGGCCAATAAAGCTGATTCTGGTGTAAGAGCATATGCCTGCGTCACATTTAGTCATATGCCTGCGTCACATTGCAGAAGCTTAATGAAACAATGCCACAGCAAATGCATGCCATAATCAAAGCTAAGGGCAGTCCAATGAAATATTAGTGTGTGTGACAGGCAGTGTATCATATAAGCATTATCATTTGATTTTTTTAAAAGTAAGAAGTAACTATAAGTGTCAGATAAATGCAGTGGAGTAAAAAGAACATTTCCTGATATTCATGTACTACAGCAACAACTCAGAGCAGATAATGAATCATTTTTGTAACAGCATTTGAAACAGTCCTGACAAATGATGTCATCCTGCTAACGGGGGTGCCAGATCAGAAAACGTTCATGCGGGTCATTCAGCAAGGCACTGACAAACAAGCTTTTGTCTTTTTGTTTGGAAGACTATAGGACCATTTGCATCTTAATGTGGTACACACTGATGTTAAATAATTCATCTTCCTGTGCAAACACTATTTTGGCATCAAGGTGTAAATTATGTGGACGTGGCTTCAGGCAACAGGTCTCCTGGCACAAGCTGAGCCACTTTTAGCAACCATGACAACAGCAAATGACACATAATTACAAAGATATGCACACATTTACACAATGTATTGGGTTAGAGCAAGGCTTTTTGGTGATCAGTATCTATTTCTGTGCCTTGTATTTGTCGTTTCTCTCATTTTATCTTTGAGCCAGCAGCAGGCACAGCTGACTGATGGCAAGCAGCCAGCCACCAGCTGCTGGTGCTTACAGTACTGATGCTTAGTGTTGTCTGAACAATAGCCTGAAGACTGATCCAGTAGGCTGCAGCCACAGCTGTGATCACAAAGAGTGAGCTGCTGGGAGCCAGCAGTGGTGGCTTGCTGTAACCAAGACACTAGGGTGCAGTAGCAGGATTTGTTTTATTCTGGTGCCAAATAATCTCAAAAGCAACCAAGATTGTGCATGCATCATCTGGGTGCCCTGAGAGTTGTGTGTAACAACTGAAAAGAGGAATACATTTTAGAAGTAGATGGGGAAACAAACCCATCATTGTGTTTGTATTGTCGCTAGTGAATAATGCTGTTGCTAAGGGTTGTTGGCAGGATTTAGTGAAAGTGAAACAAAGATCCCAAAAGCTTTGCTTCTTATTTCTTAGCATTTGCATTTTTATTATTTGATTAAGTGCAAGTATTACATTATGGGACCTTTAGAGGAAGTATACTAGGACAGCTGACACGGACGAAACATCACATGGCAGAGTCTACGTTACGCTGTACCACTGATGTCATTCTGCAAACTAAAAAAGGAAAAGGTAGACCATAGTGCCCTCTATTGTAACTTGGTAAAATGAGAGATGTAGATCTAATTGTGTTTATTATCAGAATAATTTCAGCATTTCAAACTCAACAAGAATAATTCAGCACATGCAGGGAATGTTGGATAATGACAGTGACCAAAATCACAGTGTACTTCCATAGAGAAATAACAATACGCTGTACGTGAATGTATAAGGTCTGTGTGAATATTTCAAGAAAATGTTTGTGCAGACTAAAGAAATGGATATTTCATGTCTAAGCATAAATTCATAATTGACATAAGGACAGGTGTTTGGTGTTTACTGACAGCGGTCGCTGGGCAGGTGCTCGTGCTCAGGGATCCAAGGTGATCTAGCAAAACACTCTGCGGCGTTCCTGTCACACTC
>JAVQJV010014059.1:0-11537 GCA_036024995.1 Gadopsis bispinosus | reverse complement strand
CTTTACAGAATAATATTATACGATTCTACATTCTAGAAGATTCTAGAGTGTATAACATATGATGCTTTGTTTTACAGTAAATTAAGCTACCCTACAGTATATAAGGTAGTTAGAAGAAGCTGCATCTCAACCATCTACAACATTAAATTAATACATGTTTTTGCATCAGAAATAAAAATAAGGCAGTGTGATATATAATAATTTACCACTGACAGGGGCAGCCTAATTTGTACTTTTACTTTTGGTAGTTAACTCAGAATTTGAATACAGGACTTTGACTAGTGTGGGATATTAGTTTTATTATTATGACATTAAATTTATGGAAGCATAAGATATATAGTTAGACATGGATGGTTCTCATTATTATGGGGGATGTTTTCTGCAAATCTTAATGTTGAGTTATGGGAACAGCACAGTCAGTCATGAGACACACAGACACTGAGAACAGCACACTCAAGGACATTAAACAAATATGCAGCTGTTCTGTAAAAGAGAAACAGTGTAAGCTAAAGTCAGGTTAGAAGAAACAAGGAAGGCTAAGACCAGCAACAAGTCAGGTGCAGAGACAGACATTTTTTGTTTTCTTATCCATTCAGGGTCACATCCTCGCTGTCTTAGTATTTTCCCAGCAGCCAGCTCTGAAATAGTAATGAGAAAGCCTAAAAGGAGGGGTAGAGAACATAGAAGGTTAAACACTGAAGAATACATGACATGTTTGGTGGATCCCCCACAAAGGAGGGGGGGAGTACAGAAGGAGATATAATGAATATGTATGCTTGTATTGAAACCTGTTAATGAATCATAAACTTAATAAATAAATAATATGTAAGACACTGTTAAACTACACTAAATGTTTAATTAGACATTGATGATAGATACACAGACACTTAGATAGTCAGCAAGACAGCCAAGGAGTAACAGAAAAGAACACGATGACAAGGGGAGTCAAGCTAGAAAGATAAAAGAAAGATAAGAGCAGTACAAGTAATTTGAAGTGATGAAATACACTCCTTTTTTATTTTTCCAGCTGAAGCTCAGCTTGGAAATAATGGTGTATAAAACATAGACAGAGTAAATTAAGTTATAGGGTTAACGCCACAGAGAGGGAATAATAGACACAATTGTTTACTGATTGATCAGAAATATTATTTTAAAAAAGGCCCTATCTTCAAGGTAAATAGGAGGCCCCTAACTCTATGGAAATTCTTTTCAGCTTAGTTGAGCTTAGCTTTTTGATTTGCATGCCTCTGGTTGCAACTTTGGTTGTTGTAAATTGTTGTCTTCGTGTTGTTAGTAAAGTTCATAAAGAGGGCAGCTGCTTTCATGCATGGCGAAGTAGCCTGTGACATGTCTGATATCAGTCACTTATATATTATTGCATTAATAAAATGCTCAATCCTCAAGGTGATGTGTAATTATGAAGATGCTTTGTGTAGTGTACAAAGGATTTTTCTCTTACTGGAGTGGGATGGTAATTATCTTTTCCTAACAGCTCCTTATCTACTCTCTTGCACCCCCTGGCGGAGGCATGCTCATAATGACTCATTAATGCCCTTGTTGTGTTGATGTTATATATACTTACATAGTCATAACCATTAATTAATATGATTAAATAGTTAATGCGATTTTTTTTAATCTTGCTTTGAGCTTTAGGAAAGTACTGTGTACAAGTATTGAGCTTTCCTTCTCTTGCACAAAGGTTACCTCTCTTATAATTGTAGTATTTTATATGCAAACAAACAACATGACATATTCTGTGTTATTCAGTGAATACGTGTAATTCCGTTGCGTTTGATATTGGTTCTTTGGCGTGAAATTTGCTTAACGACCTTCAGCTTGAGTCTGATTAGACTGCGAGCCAGTTATCGCGATAACATTTCAGGCCTATGTGAGACCACGAAGCGGATATCCGTTCTCTTTTCCGTGGCGGACCGTCGTAGGGCCGGTTTGGCAAAATGAAGGTACAATGTCTCTCTAAATATAAATCTCTATGGAAAGTGATTAAATACTCTTCTATGTTTGATGCTATGAATCTGAACTATGACGCGGACTAGTTTGATGCAGCGGCCATGGCGCTTATACTTAGGATTAGCTTTGATTGTGATAAAAGTCTGCGCTGACGATCCTCTCGGCAAGTGAACTGTAGAAACATGGCCGCACACTTGAGAGAGCTGTGTACCGAGTTAAAGTCTTAGTTTTTCGGAGTTTATACATAATTTGTAGCTAACACTGCTGGAACCTGCCGTGTTATCCGCGTTGTCAGTTTCTAACGTTAGGTGCTGAGCCGGTTGTATTTATGCTAACAGTGTCCATGTTGGGGGGCTACGAATAGTTAGCCGGCAGATAAGCTAACAGGCCTCCGAGCCACTGTAGCTCCCCCTGAATCGAACAGATGGCTACGATAACCGGTCATTGTAACGGTTCTTATGGGTTAGGGGTATGTTTTACCGTTGTGCCAGAAGTCCCCCCAGTTATTCCAAATGTGCCTCTCCCTCACTACACAGCCTACTTCACCTGTTGACGTTGCACCTACCTGCTTGGTGTCTTCTGGGTATCCTGTCATTACCCATGAGGAGCCCAATATGATCAAGTACATGCAGTAACAATTACACTGCAACTATTTTTCAGCTGAACATCTCATTCCCCGCTACTGGCTGCCAGAAGCTGATTGAAGTCGATGATGAGCGTAAGCTGCGAACTTTCTATGAGAAGCGTATGGCCACTGAGGTTCCTGCTGACCCTCTGGGAGACGAGTGGAAGGTAATGTTGATGTTCAATTGTCGGATCTCTTTGGAAGTGTGTCAGTACATCATGGTGCAGAGCGTACATTTAAGTTTGACTTGATGAAAATGTGTTGTGTTGATATCATGCATAATGTGGCACACCAGTAGACCCTTTCTGACTGATCTGTAGTCATTAAGGGGGGACAGTGTGTTGCCAGAGAAACTAAAGAGCTGCTCACCAGATACAACCAGACCCATCTAATCATGGCTGATTGTAACAGCATCACTCTTTCAATTCCCTTTCATTGTTGCATTCAATCTTAATATGGGCAAGCAGGAAATGCAGGACACTGCAAAATTAAGTGTAAATGCCAAAGTTGGGTTTGCAGAGTTCTGAAGGGGTCACAGGGAATGTATATTTGGCCAATGGCCATATGAGGCACTGGCCTGGCCATTAGAACCAGTTTGGGTTCAGTGTTTAGCTCAAGGACACTTTTTAATATGTGGGCAAGAGCTGGGAATTAATCCACAAAGCCTGCAATTACTGGATAACCTGTTCTAGCTTCTGAGCCACAGCAGCCCCTGCCTTGCTTATTATGGCCACTTCATTAAAGAGCAGTTGACTATCCAACTACTGTCTTGATCCTAGAAGCTCAAACTTCAGTCTACATACCTCAGCTCTATCTGTGCTCAAAAATTAAGTGTATGTCTGATCTTAAAGTATTCTGCAAACAATCCTTTACGTTCAGACATTGTGTACAAGGTATCGTAACTTGTTTTCTATACTCCTGCAGGGTTATATGGTGCGCATCAGCGGAGGCAACGACAAGCAGGGCTTCCCCATGAAGCAGGGTGTGCTGACCCATGGTCGTGTGCGCCTGCTGCTCAGCAAGGGCCACTCCTGCTACCGTCCACGCAGGACTGGCGAGCGCAAGCGCAAGTCTGTCCGTGGTTGTATCGTTGATGCCAATCTCAGCGTTCTCAACTTGGTCATCATCAAGAAAGGTAGTGTGTTCAGTCTGGCTCATGTGGATGTTGGTTTTAAAGTAAACTGTAAACCAACAGATAATTAGAGCTCAAACACAAAAGTGCCAGGAACCTATTCTTTTTGGAAAGATTATTCTGCAGTGCATTTTGAGTGGCTTGGGATGCTTAAACTCATAAAAATTGTCTCGGAACTGGCAGAAGTTTGCAATTTTCTGCTATGATGGGAGTCTGGCATGGCCAGGGCGCTCCACAGCGCCCCCCTAAAATGCACGCTGGGGTTGGGATAAACTTGCTTTTGATCTTAATGAGATTTGGTATGATTATTGATCTCATTGTGAAGAACATATTTGTTTAAGGCCTTTAGGATTCTCAAACTCCTGAAACTTTGCACCCATAGTCAAACTGGTTAATATTTTGCTTTGATGTCACAATTGAGCGTGGGTGTTTCACATCTGCTCTATAGTGCCCCCTAATTACTTGTAGCCTTCAATTACATTTCTCGAAGCTATACCCTAAATCCAACCGGAAGTCAGCCATTTTGAACACAGTATAGTCTTGTTTGAGATGACTAAAACTGATTTTAGGAATTTCTTTATATCACCTGTTAATTATGTTTATGGCACACCAGTAGACCCTTTTTGATTGCTCTATAGTCATTAAGGGGGGACAGTGTGTTGCCAGAGTAAGTGTGGAGCTGCTTACCAGATGCGACCAGATCCAGGATCAGTGGATGGTTGAACTGCATTGCTCTCTCATTGTGTCTCATGTTCACTAATATGAGAATGACACTAAAGCTGCTGCTCTTTTTATTATATGAATAAATACAGCAGTGTGTATATTTATTTTGACATTAGTGCAGTTTCCTGTTGGACGTGACTGTGGCACTCATGAGAAATAATTTTATAGTAATAGTTGCCCTGGTCATTTTGCTGTGCAGGCTGCTGCCCCCTTTATTCTGGGTAATAAAATATTGTACTTTTTTTTTTTTGATTTATTTTGCTTTTAGTGATTGCTGAAAATCCAGCAAGTAATAAAGAATCTAACAGTGCAATTTGTAAGTTGACTTAGTTTTAACTTTTGACTCATCTTCTCCTGATCTGATTATTCTCAGGCGAGAAGGACATTCCCGGGCTGACTGACAGCACCGTCCCTCGTCGTCTTGGTCCCAAGAGGGCCAGCAAGATCCGCAAGCTCTTCAACTTGGCTAAGGAGGATGATGTTAGGCAGTATGTTGTGAGGAGACCCCTAACTAAAGAAGGTAAGACTAGAGTTTTTCCACCGTCAGTTTTTACTGTACTCTTGAATCATTGAATGTAGGTTTTTATTGGGTATGAATTTGACTCCCATTATAGCTCGACCATGAGCCACATGGCTGCCTGTACCAGTAAAATGTTAGTTACTTAAAAGTGACAAAGTTGAGCTCATGGCTATATAAGGCTGTTGCCAAAATATTCAAATACTTCAGGGAACAATTAAAGTAACTTAATTAAAACAGTGTATACAAGCTTTATACCTAAGCAAAAATTGTCCAGCATTTATTTGTTAAATCACTACACATTCAAGACCGGTGTAATGGTGTATACAAACATGTTGGTCTGTGGCAAGTTGAGATTGTTTTAAAAGATGTAAAGTTCTCTGTTCAGTACAGTCGGTCACTTAACCTTTTTTTTAATTGGATTTAAAAAAGCAATAGATTTCAAAGTTTGTGTAAAAGTTGTTTATTTTTACTTTAATTCCCATTGAGTCTCGATGTTGACAATTTTTACAGTATTTGTACCTCACCTGCATCTATAATAACATTTCAGCTATTTGAGGGAAGGTGACCAATGGGACCATTCTGCACTATCGCCCTTTACCATACCTGGAATGCATTTTCATTATTAGTATTTACTGTATCCCTCTTTATTTTTGGTAGGCAAGAAACCCAGAACTAAGGCTCCCAGGATCCAGAGACTGGTGACGCCCCGTGTGCTGCAGCACAAGCGCCGCCGCATCTCCCTCAAGAGACAGCGCACCCAGAAGAACAAGGAGGAGGCCTCTGAGTACGCCAAGCTGCTGGCCAAGAGGATGAAGGTAATGTTTCCCGACTTATTATGGAGCTTAGCAACTAAGATCTCAAGTGGCTCTTAGTTACAAAAATGTTCTCTTAAAACATTATTAAATGACTGAGCTGATCACACATGTAGTTTCAGATTAATAACTGACTCAAATGTACACTTTTACACCACTTTTAACATTTATCGACACTGTTTCTTTCTTTAGAAAGGTGTAAAGAGCAATAATGTGACAATTTATATATCTGCCAGTTGATAGAACCTAAAGCTGAGATTAAATGCACCATAGTTTGATGGAAATTTTACAATTGTGATAAAAATCCTTTACACGTTGAAACTATTGGTCTGAAGTTAAGATGCATTACTGTACAGAAATCTTAATAATCTAACAGTGGTTGTCAGTTCCTTATTGATTTATGTCTTGACATGTGTAATCTGTTTATCTTGGATTGCGGTTTAAAAGATTAACAATCTTTGTCCACCAATATGGTAGAATTATATTTTGCAAATTAAGCCATCTGAGACTTGGATGTGTTGTTGCCAACAACTGTATAAACATGAAATTAACAAATTCAAGTCAAAGTATGGGGCCATTTTTTTAATAACCATAAAAATTACCCTTAGCAGTAAACAATTGCATTATTTAGCAGCTGGCATAAGATTGTGTGCAGAGAATGCTCAGCAGTTAAGAATAAACAGTGGGGCATGTAACCTGTTTGCCGATGGCTCCTTTTTAGATGCGTTGAAACATTTTACTGACACACATTTGTTGCTTCAAACAGGAGGCCAAGGAGAAGCGCCAGGAACAGATTGCCAAGAGGCGTCGCCTTTCTTCTCTGAGAGCATCCACATCCAAGTCAGAGTCCAGCCAAAAGTGAAATCAAGAAGTCAAATAAAGTCATGTTTTGCTGAAAAATTATCCTGTGTAATGTAATTCTCATTTCTGTTCTGTATATATTTGTGGAATGTGTGACTGCAGGTTTGCCAGTTGAATTATGACTGAAATTAATGACCAATCACGGTTGGGTGCCTAGAGCATATCTTTAACAGGTTGAAAGTTCAGTCCAGAAATTGGTGCCATGACAGGGAGCTCTGAAATTGTCACTAAAGAGGTATTTCAAAATGGCAAGGCAAAGCCTGTATGAGCTATGCTCAGACCTACAGACATCTTAACTGCCTGTATTTCCCCAATTTTGACTTATTGGCCATATTGGCATACTACTTGTTTACACCAGCCATAACGTCAGCATGGGCACCCTGTCCGGTCTGCGGCCAACAACCTGATTCAGTGACAACTAGATTTCACTTTTTCAGCAATGATTTTATTGGAAAGCTAACACTAGCCAGCTTTCGCTCCCCACACCAACGAGCCTTGGTTTTCCTTTCTTGAGCCACTGTAGGTACTGACCACTGCAGACTGGGAACTATGAAGGTATTATTGGTGCAAGACATCTGAGCACCTGTGACACTGAAATTTGTACACAAGAGTCACGATAGGTACATATGAAGTCACAAAACCGCTTCAAAGTAGCAGACCTGTGGAATTCTGCCTCAAAACAGTTGCACGTTCTCAAATTTGAGGTGTAACTGCAGTGTTGAGAGAAGTCTACAGGTTTGTTACTTCAAATTTACTGATACACATGACTTGTCTACAAGGACAAATTTCAATCAAAACAAGGAATCAAAGTTAATGAATCTTCAACTTTTATTTTCAGTTGCACCACACAGAGCCACAGGACAAATTCAGTACACAAACATCTGCATCAAAAAAAAATTATAGTCTATCAACGAACACATTCTTTAACATTACACCCATTGTCAAACACTGACACCTTGCTTGGCTTCCTCATTCGACAGGTAGGTGTAGCTTGTTGAACCTGGACCACATCCTTGTGAGGTAAGGAGGCTTCTGCAGCATTGAGACAACTTTTATCTTTGTTAGACTGGTGATGGGATGGCGGGCAGCCTAAGTTGTACATCTGGGAGATAAAGAAAAAGACAGATACAAGTTGATGCTGCACATACTGAGGCATCCCCTGGATGCTCCAGGCCAAGGTCAGCCAGCTGGTTTGAAGTTCCTGAACCAGAACTGAAGACCTGGTTAAAGTCTCCATGACCTGTTGAGTAAAGGACAAAAAAAGGTACCATTTAGCCAAAGTAATTTATTGAAGATATCAGTAAAATCTGCGTGGACCTTGCTTCACGAAAGGCACCGACATGTCACATGAAAAGCACAGGTAAACAAAATTCATGATGGCTACATTTAGTGGTCCTGGTATAGAGTTAAAATCAAGACATTTCTTAATACTTACATGCTTATCTTATTTAATGTGTAAAAGTTACATTGCATCAGGAAACAAATTACATAGCTTTGCCATAAATAAAGAAAAGTGTTCCTACTGCAAACGGAAATATAACTGAAACTGGTCAATACTTGATTCTTGTGTTCCATCTTGCAGTTGCCATGTTATTCCCTAAATACAGGTCCAATATGAGTCATTTTGAATAATTTGATGTTTGCACATACTGTGCTACTTGAGACCCTTCCACCTTGTTAAAAAGGAATAGTTCGACTTATTGGCAAGTGTGCTTATTCGCTACATTGCAGAATTACGTGAGCAGATCAATACCAGTTAAGTCTCATCATTAGGCAACCAAAGGAAAATCCAAGGTGGTAGAACACAATTCATCATTTTAATTCCAATTAAAACAATAGTCTAACACATAACCCCTCGTAAAACCACAACTTGTTTTTGTACATTTGACACGTGTTAATTTGTGAGCCTGGTAGGCAGATATTTTCTAGCAGTTTCTCCCTTTCCAGTCTTTAAATTAAGATTACTGACTGCATCTTCCTATTCAACGGACAGATAGAAGAGAGGCATAGAGCCTCTCATCTCTCTGCAAGAAAGAAAATAAGCACATTTCCCAATGTGTTGAACATTTCCTTTAAACTGTACTCACAGCACACCTGAACAGATTGCATCTTGGACCCAACCATGTGGTAGGTCCTCCTACACAGCTTGGCAGTCAGTGAAACCAGTCGCACAGAGTAACTGCTCCTGAGCTTGACCGTCTCAAAACCCTCCAACAAGTGGGCTTCTTCTTCTATGAAGTTAAGCAAGAAGATATTTTGAGTGTCAAAGGCAAGAGTAAGCTTTGAATGAGACTTCTAGCAATTTCACAACTCCACATTACGCTGTGTACCTTTATCATCTTCAGTGGGAGGAATCACAAGGTCCAGCAGAGCCTCTGACATGACCAGAGCAGAGTCCAGTCCCACGCAGGCCATGCTGATGGTTCTCTCCACAAGTGACTGGTGAGCCTGGTCATCAGCCTGCTGCATCCTGCTCGTCAGCCATGTGACGGTGTGCTGCACACAGTCCACAGTTCCATTAGCTGTGATGCTGACCACATCCTGGATCTCGTGCATCTTATTCTTGGCAGTGGCAACAATCTGGGTGAAACAAGGATGGAAAGCCAGGAAATATGGTCGCATAGCTTCTTGTGCCGTCTGGCGAGGAACTGCAATTACTGTGCGACTCATTAAAATCTGAAAGAGTAAAATAATACGTTACCTTCTCTGTGGGTGCGTGAAGCACTGGGAACGTAGCCTCCAGCCAATCGAGGCTTTTACATGCAACGTTATTTGCAATGGAAACTGGAGAAAATCCAGACAGTGATGCCATTACTGCTTTCTCATTGCTACAATAAATGGCACCTGCAGTCTTCATTTACCAAAGATGTTGACCCCATAACTTTTCTTTCAACCGCACTTGATATGATGATACACATACGCTGTTAATATAAGAGACATGTTTATATTTAACTGTACGACCTCACCAGAATTACAATCACTCGCTAGTGATAGGGACGCGTAACTTGTCAAAATAGGATCCTACATCACATCATTGATGGTTTTCACTCAAGTTATCAAATTGTAAGACATTCCTGCAGCACTCAGTTTTTCTGCTATTGCACATAGATTTCGGAGCACTTGCCCTGCGATAGAGCCCCAATTAACACTTTATGTACACTTGACTATTAGACAATCAAGTGTAAATTTCACAGGCAGCTTCCCTTTAATCCGCGGCTCCACATCGTGAAACATGAGCGGTAGCCCCGGCAGTACTCACTCTGGGGCCCCAGTTTAACAATGACAGGCGAAACTCTGTCACAGGCCTCCGCGCCTATAGCTGCCACACTGCTCTCCAGCACCTCACACAGAGACCTCAGGTTGGGGTGGCTGCATTTAGTGTCAGTGTACAAGACTGACAGCTTGGTGCAGGCTGAGCGAACCACTGGCAGCTTGGCCAGCCTGGCAGCTGCAGTCGGTACCTTCTGCAGGAAAACAGCAAAGAGACAAAGAGCTTTACTCCGGATACAGACGCTGCATGATGGGAGGTTTACAGTGAAGCACAGGGTCTAACCGATACATCTTCTGTTATGTATATCTAATATATCATAGCTAATAAAATACATCTTCCCACAATTGCCGAATCACCAAAAAGGAAGCCCTCAGTCCCAAGTAGATTATTATTTGTCATCTAACAAATAATTTCCCACAAAACTCAAACATTTTTAGGAATCCACTGTACAGAAATTAGAAAGGCTAAAAGCAGTGTGGCAGGTCTTGATGCCCTGCTGAGTAGAGGACAGGTAAAGAGGGTTAATCTACCTGGATTGTACTCACCTGGTTGTTGTTCTTCGGCATGTTTCACACACTCTGACGGGGGGGCAGAGAGAGAGAACTAAACGCTTGGAACGTGAACTCCTTTGTAGCCTTTATCGGTTAAAGGGGAAGAAAACGCAACACTCGAGAAAGCTGCAAACTGCTGGCTCATAAAACTGTCGCACACAAAGTCAATTAGCGCTCACCTGCGCTGCTCGCACGTTCTCGGCTGTTCTCGCGGTGTTTCAATGCGGCCAATGACGTGACGACACGAAAAAAACAACACGATTCCAGTTTTTATCTGTCTTTCACTTCTGAGGTAGAAGTCACCCAGAGCGGCACATACAAAAACATATGAATAATGTATGTACATAAGAATGACACGAGCCACAAAACACAGCCATGAAGTACTTCCAGAACTACTATGAGCTAAAATGGGTGATTAAAAACTGTGCAACAGTGCAAGACTAATGATGGATAATATAAATTAAATACATCAACAAGGACAAAGTGTTGACTTGCTGCCTAATATATCCCCCCAACCGACAGGTGCCACTGTAACGAGATAATCAAAGTTCTTCACTTCAGCAGCCATTAAACTTACAGTTGATGAAGCTCGTAACTCCTTAATAATTTACGGACATCAACGCTGTGAGCAGGATTTGAACCTACGCGGGGAAACCCCATTGGATTTCGAATCCAACGCCTTAACCACTCGGCCATCACAGCTCCCTGATGGCCAGTTCATGATGACTGATGTCCCACCTGAGGGGCACGCTGCTCTCTCTTTGGTTGCCATGATTTTTAAGGAGGAAGTCAATAGTTTCTTGCGACGTGGACGTCTTCTGTCCAAAGCCAAGTCAAAGCAAGACACAGTTAATCCGCATCTGTTGGTCACACCTATTAATGAACACCTGCATCATAACTGACATGGTCAGATTTTGAAGTGTTAGGTGCTACTTGTCTTTATTAGTATTTATTCTGTTAAAATGTGGGCAAGACAGTAGTGCCATGTAGACTGAAAGTTGAGAGTGTTGCATTACAGGCTAGAGTATCGCCTCATGTTTAGGCTTATTCGTCTATTTTTGTGCGTGTGATTTG
>JAVQJV010014052.1:0-28867 GCA_036024995.1 Gadopsis bispinosus | reverse complement strand
AATATGATAGGCACTAAACTCTCTCCAGTAGCTTCTGTGATAATGCAGTGAGTTTGTGCTTACTGTCACAGGAAGTCGTCATCAGTAGTATTTTTGTCTACGTTTGACTTTTTGGTAATCTTAGAAAAATGGAAATTCTCATCTTGCAAAGCATACCAAAATGGATGTCTGCCCCCAGATAAAATCAAAGTTATGACAACAAAAAACCAGTAAATTCCTACAGGGGCTGCAAAGTGTTTTTTAAATTTGGATCTATGGTCCACAGAATGTAAGTGCAATGCTCCTGGACATGAAACAACTTGGAAAACCCAAATTTAAGCGTTGTTGAGAAGCTTTTTGGAGCACACACACTTATGTTTGGTTTGCTTCTCTGTTCTCAAGAGGTTACATTTCATGGCTGCAAAGCTGGAAAGCTTTTTCTCTGGTGGCTTTACTCTGAACATAGCTGTAGGTTTAGCAAATGAGGCAAGTCTTTTCAGAGCTCTGTCCTATGCTCTGTAAACAGCAGATTCTGCAGCACCCACATTAACAGTGTTTGTTTGTCATACTTCCTGTTATGACAACTCTACATAACGCCGCCTCCTCCACAACCTCAGTCAGTGATTCAGTGTATGTATGTCAGTGTGTGTGTATGTGATCTTCAGTAATGAAGAATTTTCCTCCATGTTAGTGAACTTGTGAGTCAGAGAGAGAGGGAACCCTCCTACCCTATGACAGTGAGTCACACAGCACCGGCCCATTCAGGTCATTGACTCAGTGGTGGTTCCCTGACTTTCTTCTCACTCTGTATATTAGTCAGCTGGGGTGGAACATACATACACTCCTCACTTACAGCTGGCTGATGATCTATGTAAATCCACATCCTGTGATGGTTTTTGATCCATGCAGAGCATGGGGGTACATGAGAGGGTTCTCTTGTTCTAGCTATTAGTTTTATCCCGAGTCAAGTCAGTGAGTCCACAAAGTCCTGAAAGTGATGGTTGAAAAGTTTAAAGCTGCTCTAAGCAAGATCTTTATATTAACAATGGGTAAAATTACTATTTACAACAAAAGGAAGCAGAGGCACAATCTGTTTTATCTGCCAAGAAGTTTACATTGGATTTATGACCCTTGTGAACAGGTGTGTAAGGGACAGAGGGGTGATAGCAAACAATTATCAACCGCAGCGGAGGTGTACTGTGTACTGAGAATAAACCTGCGATAGAAGGTCGTTTATCATGTACAATGATGTTTTAAAGCCAATAAAGAAAATTGTGACATTACGAAAAAGGAACTGCGCGTTGTGTCATGGATTACCCCTAACAACAGCAGAGTCAGCAGTGCACTTCAGGGGAACCTTCTCCATGAGACTTCTCAGAGAAGTTCCAGGTTGTGTGCTGGAATTCTGAGAGGAAAAGGGTGGTGCTGAACAAATAGGCATTCTGATTATTACGATACTGAGTGACTGTCACTCATCACATGTAAACTTGTTGTAGATAACAATTGCATTTCTCCATCACATCCCTTACGAAGAAGTTAAGAAGTTAAGAAGTTCTCTGAAAAATCGTCAACAACTTCATCAACAACGTCAACTTTTCAGACTTTCTTTTAAAGCCCTCCACTTGTTGGCTTGGTTCCCTGACTTTCCTCTCACTCTGTATATTAGTCAGCTGGGGCCAAAGGTGTTTGGCTGTCAAGCTTCTGATTTAAAAGGTTCAACAGATCAGAAAATGTGTGTTCCATTTTGTGCTTTTGAAAAAACCTGATGATGTACCTTTGTGATGTACCTGAAAAAACATTACTCACCATTTCACGTCATAATAAAAGTCCCATCTTTACAGTTGTCCCACATTGATATTTGAGAACATCAAATTGCTGGGCAAAATTTTTTCAACAGCTTTAAAACTGTAAACTAAAAAATTTTTTGTTAATTTGAAGTTTTCAATTAAGGCTGTGGCTGAGAGGATAGTGTGTTCGTCCATTAACCCCAGGGTTGGTGGTTCGATCCCAGCTCCCGTTAAAGTGTCCCTGGGCAAGACGCTGAACCCCAAGTTGCCCCCGGTGGCAGCATGGCAACTGTGTTCCCATCGGTGTTAAAATGCCATTTTTAAGGCCACACAAGACACACCAGAAATACTCGCCGTTGATTTTTTTACAGACAGACAGAAAAAATATACCATGTGCAGGTAAAAAGCTAAGGAGAGAGCCTCCTGTATTTGATTCCTATGACAACCCAAACCTGCTACATTCAAATGTAAATACATAAGTTATTCACTAATCTGCATCTGGCAATGCTGCTCCACACTTTGTGCTGTGATGTGACATCTGTTCTGCACATCTTATCAGGCTGATGCTGTTATTTGCAGTGTGAAAGCTCAATACAATCAACATTGTTGTGAAGAAAAATTACTTTGCTTTTTCACCACGTAATATTCACGATCTGTATGAAAGAACTCATGACAAAAGTAAAGAAAAACATTGACATGGAAATTATTCACACGAAAAAAATCACCCCTTGTGTGTAAAAGCCTTTAGTCTGTTCATTTTCACGGATGGTTGTGCCTCCTGACATTTTGAGGGTTTGACATGCACATAAAATAATATGTATTATTTTAATGTACTGTAAATGTATGAACTGAAAGTGATACATGTCATGAATTATTTTAAAAGGAATTAATGGACTCAGACAGAATAATATGTCATGTCATTCCTGCCATATATGTAAACTAGACATCTAAAAAATATTAAATTCTAACCAGATTTTGCCCAGTTTTAACCTTGATGTTAGACCTCTGCAAATGGTAAATGGTAAATGGACTCTTTCTTATATAGCGCTTTTCAACCGAAACAAATAGCGCTTTTCAACCGAAACAAATAACTAAATCAATGTGGAAAGTGTGAGTACAACAATCAGCCATAACATTATGACCGCTGACAGGTGATGTGAAGAACATGAATGATTATCTCATTACAATGGCACCTGTCAGTGGGGGGGATATATGAGGCAGCAAATGAACATTTTGTACTCCAAGTTGATGTGTTGAAGCAGGAATAATGGGCAAGGGGAAGGATATGAGCGACTTTGACAAGGGCCAGATTGTGATGCTAGATGACATAGCAGATGACAGAGCATCTCCAAAACTGCAGGTCTTGCTGGTGAACTGGTGAACAGCGTCATGGGCTCATTGATGTGTCTGGGGAGCGAACGCTGGCCCGTGTGGTCTGAACCAACAGAGGAGCTTCTGTAGCTCATATTGCTGAAAAAGTTAATGCTGGTTGTGATAGAAAGGTGTCAGAACACACATTGCAGTTTGTTGCATATGAGGCTGTGTAGCCGCAGACCAGTTAGGGTGCCCATGCTGACCCCTGTCCACCTCCAAAAGTGCCTACAATGGGCACATGAGCATCAGAACTGGACCATGGAGCAATGGAAGAAGGTGGCCAGGTCTGATGAATCACGTTTCTTTTGGATGTGGATGGCTGGGTGCATGTGCGTTCAAGATATTGCACCAGGATGCACTGTGGGAAGAAGACAAGCCAGTTTTGGGCAATATTCTGCTGGGAAACCTTGGGTCCTGCAATTCATGTGAATGTTACTTTGACACATACTACCTACCTAAACATTGTTGCAGACCTAAACCCCTTCATGGAAACCGTATTCCCTAATGGCTGTGGCCTCTTTCAGCAGGATAATGCGCCCTGCCACACTGCAAAAATGGTTGAGGAATGGTTTGAGGAACACGACAATGAGTTCAAGGTGTTGATTTGGCCTCCAAATTCCCCAGATCTCAGTCAAATTGTGCATCTGTGGGGTGTGCTGGACAAGTCCGATACATGGAGGCCGCACCTCGCAATTTACAGGACTTAAAGGATCTGCTGCTAACGTCTTGGTGCCAGATACCACAGCACACCGTCAGAGGTCTAGTGGAGTCCATGCTTCGACGAGTCAGAGCTGTTTTGGTGGCAAAAGGGGGACCTACACAATATTAGGCAGGTGGTCATAATGTTATGGCTGATCTGTGTATATAACACCGTGTTTTTTAAGTTAAATGTTGTTTTCTGTCTATTTAAGAGCATGGTGAAGGTAGGACGGTTTTCGCCCGTCCACCATGACAAAGGTTCAGGAGCAGTTTGTTGTAGTTTGTGACTTCAGGTGTGTCTGTTGTATGTAACAGTATGGTTTCTTCAGTGTCAACATCACACCATCTCCTTGCCCATCTGGACTCCCTTGCTTTTTGCCTCCCACTCCTTTCCTTCTCCACACACTCTAATTAGGATGAAGTTTCAAACATGCCTTTGGTGCATCCCCTGCCAAGACCCCAACCACAAATGCAGCTTTGTTCTCTGAAAATATTGTATTGATTGTTGCCCCTGAGTCAATGTAGAGAGAGGATCTATACATGCATGAATGGGGGGAAGCGAGAGTAAAATATAGGGTTGTACTGAAGCACATAACCATGTGTATCTCAGCAACAGCCTTCCTGCTCAACACTTTTACTCTTTCTTATATAGCACTTTTCAACCGAAACGGTTCCCAAAGCGCTGTAACAGTAATCTAAGCTAGAACAGTAGTCTAATTCACCCATTCACACACCGATGGGGACTCAGTTGCCATGCTGGCCTCCACCGGGGGTAACTTGGGGTTCAGTGTCTTGGCCCAGGGACACTTCGACATGTGGACAGCAGGGGCTGGGATCGAACCACCAACCCCGGGGTTAATGGACGACCGCACTACCCTCTCAGCCACAGCCGTCCTTGCTTTAAGTTAAAGCACACACACTACTAACTCGAAAGAGTATTTAAAGTCCTTTCTCTGCCTCTCTTTCTCATCTGACCACAGAAGATTGTTTTGAACTGAGGTGTTTTGCTCGGCCTCTGTATGTATCCACTGCGCTATCGTCCCTCTGGCCCACTACATAGACACACTATTGTTGATGAGCTCGCAGTCCAGCTCACACGCTGCATACCAGATTCCATCCACAACCAATCTCAGAATGCTGCACCTCCTGGTAATCTTGGCAAACCCTTGATCTATGTAAACAGTTGGCTGCCATGTTATCACTGCAGTAAAGGAGGGTATTATACTGTTTACTTATTATAGTGTGAAAGCAGACATATACATACACACATCACTGGCTGTTTTACTCTGGACCAAACAGACTTACCGATTGCTCAGATGAAGAGAACAAGTTTACTCCACTTTGAAACACATCCCATTTGAGAATAAGAGAGTAATTTAGATCAGAGGTGTTCTTTTTATTAAATTGAAGAAAAATCTGGTTTAAATAGTTTCATTTGAACTCACACTTGTCATTTCTTGTTGTGCTCATGGTGACAGCTGGTACTTTTATAATACGTTATCAAGTAAACCTGCTGTTTGCGTAGCATACAGAAACATGACATACTTCCTGTGAGCCAGAGGATTTGGAGGTACCTATTATATTTATGCTCATTAGCAAATTAAAACCTTGTACAAGATATATGTTCAGGGGCTGCTGTGACTTAATAGCTGGCACATAGGGAGTAACCAAAAATTATTGGGTTCATGTGGAAATGTACATATAAGTACTTGTAGGGCAGTGTTCAATTCAAATTCATCTGTAATCAATAACTGTTTATATGGTGTGTTCCCAACTTCATAACTGAGTTCATGATTTTAAGCTATGAGCTGACAGAGGACTTGTTAACACTTACCAGGCATTGATTCAACTGACTATATAACAGTGTAATGAGAAACACTGTCGGCGTAGCAGCATATTTTGTTCTTGGCCTGCACTACATTTGAGGCAACTCTCCAGGAACCCTCCCGTCAACTCTTCTAGCATGGATAAAGTTACAGGATAGACTGGTTGTGTACCGTCTGTGTTATGGATTTGCAAGTTTGTCTGTGATCATAAGAATGGGATAGCCATAATGGAAAAGTGTATTATGCAGTTCAATTCAGTCTTCTGCAAAATGTTTGAATCTTTTGCAAGGTGAAGGTTTCACTAATAAACATGGTCGGCGGTGGGAAGCACTTCTTCTGTGCACAATCATGCAGTCGTGCTCTGACTTCTCAGCAGCACAGTGTCATCATTTTGTGACTCATGACCAAGTGACACTGAGCTAGAGCACCAGATTGCACTCAAATCAACTAAATATGGACTACTAATTACAAAAAAAATCAAGGCTATCCTCATTGTTTTAAAACAAAAGATAATCTTTGAGGATTCTGAAGGCCGACATTTTTAAAAAGCAGGTTTCACTCCACCACTGGATTTGTCAGCCTCTCCGAATTCCCTCCTCCCTTCCTGTTTAGAAAATGTGTCGCATAGAATTTTTGTGAAGACTGTGAGCCTAGATCTTCTTATTTTTCTTCTAGTTTTACGGCGGTTGGTCTCCAGGTGCATTGCCGCCACCTTCTGCTCCGGAGAGCAGAACAGACAATAGACTTTAATCCATCCTTCGTCAGACTATATCATTATTTTATTATGGTGAATTAAGTAAATTGAGCTAATAAATAAAATGAATAGAAACTGGCAGACACAGTTTAATACATTCATAAGAATATATATATAAAGAGAGAACATGCATGTAAAAACAGACTCAATTAAGGCATTAAGTCATTACGGAAGAGGATTTTGGCCACATGTGAAATATCTGGGAGACCTGAGCAGATAGAGGGATGTAGAGTCTATTGTCTGTTCCACTCTCCGGAGTGGAAGGTGGCAGTAATGCACCAAATGGATGCCAACTGCCATAAAATTAGTCAAAGAAGAAGAAGAGGTCTGACTTTTTTTTTTTATAGAATTTTAAGTTTTTATTTTTTAATTTTTTTCTTTTCTTTAGAATTCTGAGATGAAAGTCAGAATTCTGAGAATAAAGTCAAAACTATATATTTATATATATATATATATATAAAAAAGAGCAGTAGGCTTCACTGAAATGTAACTGAGCCACTAACTAGCCTGTAGCAAAGCCCCCCTCCGTGTCCCGCTTACGCAAAAAGCAGCGGAAGAATGTGATTGGCTGCGCTCGGCCCTCCCTCTTCGCGGGGTAACTTATTAAGGGAGTTTGAAGGCGGAGCCGGTTCCCCGAGAGATAAATTGTGTGTGGTACAATTGGCGGAGTCGTGTACGAATCTGTCCTTTCGCGTTTCCTGTGAGGGACGGTTAACAGTCAAGCTAACGCTCGCCAAGCCTTTAAGTCAGGTAAACCGAAAAGGGGGAATCTTACCGGAGACGTTAATATGTCGGGGAATAAAGACAGCGACGGAGGATGGAGGACATTTGTGTGGAATTCCGAGAAGAAGGAGTTTCTAGGACGAACAGGGGGCAGTTGGTGTAAGTACTCCCCTTTTTTCTTTATTTTGCTGGAGCGGCGACGGCACGATGTCAAACAAACTGATGTGCCGCGTTTGGCTGAGACGGTGGAAACTGTCGGGGCTCAGTGGGGATTTGTTCCCCCCCTCTTTTTTTTTTTTTTTTCGTCTCCCATTTCCTTACTGTAACGTTGCAGGCAGCACCTGTTAGATCTGACTGGCTGTGACACGCTGCGTCGTGACTTCGCTCTTCAATGGAGGCTGTGTGTGTGTGTGTGTGTGTGTAACGTTAGAAGTTGTCTCTGTCAAATCAGAATAAACCCGCTTGTGAAACAGGAAATGGCTTTTGTCTCTCTGAGTTTAGCCTGCTAGACACGCTACAGGTCGAATGTAGTGAAAAGGGGGGAAAAAAGAATCAATTAACTCGCACTAGACCGGATCTGTTCTCTTGCGTATTTGGTTTGACTGTTTAACGTTATCTCGTATGTTATTGTTTTTTGTTGTTTTTTTTAAATATGCAATTGAAACTAGGCGATTTGTTTTCTGGTCCGTACATTTGTAATAGGAAATGATTACCCAAGGCGTATCCCATTTCGGGCCATTCATTAATAAACGTCCTTTGATGAAAAGGTCATCCTGAAGGACAGCGTGCGCTGGGCCAGGACTTTCCACTGAACCCGAACGGTGAAAGTTGTGTTGTTGTTGTGCCTCACTGCTCCGCCGGTTGTATTTTACCCTACTAATGAGAGTCGAAGAGAAATTATACAAGATAAATAGCTAATCTCCGGCTCCTGTATACAGGCCCGGTTATTGCCCCCCCCCCCTCCCTCCCTCCTTTCACTCAAAACCAAGATTAATGGATCCGACTCTAATCGTCTCACCACTGTTTAAGTACTTTAACGCGGCAAACGTTCGCTTAATACGGTGGTTGTTGATTTGATGGGATAACTCCGCACCATTATATAGTACCCACTAATCTCGCTAAACCGTTTTGCAAATTATAAATGCCCCCTCCCTCCCTCCCTCCAGTGTGGAGCTGCCGGGTTCGACCAGACACCGCTTGGCAACATTGTGCTGTGGAACAGATCACGACTCACATGTCTCAAGGGCCGCCCCCCTCCTTCTCTCTCTGTCTGCGACTACTGTGTGTTTTTTTTTTTCTTCTCCTGAAAAGAAAGACGTTGGTCGGCACCGTCTCTAATTTTTTTTAAAAGCGCTCATTGCTCACAAGCTTGAACAGAAAGCTCAAATAAAACCGAGGAAAACTCAAATCTTCTCTGGCGGAGAGAACAAAAAAAAAATCACAGTACCGTCGCCGTAGTGCCTCCGTACGTCGCGGTTCGCCTCTGTGGCGACAATGGCGACTTTTCTAGCGAGCTTTCAGGCGCTACTTTAACACTTGAAACACGTCAGCGGCGCCAGCAGTCCTGTAGTTTGTGTCCAGTGTGCTTTGTATTTGTCGTATACAGGCAGCGCTGTTTGTCTCTGTCGTGAGGGAGACTGGTGTCGCACTAACTAAACGCTGCAAAAGCAACAGGTAACGCTGCCCTTGAGTTGCAGGAACCATGACGGTCCGTCACTACAGCCCGTTTGGGAAACGGCCATTTAATAAAGCTGCGCGCTGCTTGAAGTGAACCATCTCCCTGTTCCTTGGTTGTTGTTTTTTTTTCTTTTCCTTTGGTTAAATATACGACGAGCGTCAGACAGGTGACTTGTTTCTTCGCTGCCAGCGTTCCCCGTGTGTTCGTGTCGACATGAGCGCGGAAACGCGCTGGGGAACGCGTCGTGTAGGTGGCTACAACACAAAACGCCCGTTAAACGTGGAGGACAGAGAGGTGTGCGAGTGCGAAGGCCCCTCCACCAACATGCTGCAGCAGCAGCAGCCGCCTGGGGGGGGGGGGGGGGTGCTCTCCATTCAAACTCTGCCTCTCGCCACCAGCAGGCCACTTCTTCAGCCACTTGCATTTCTGGCCCAAACAAAATGGTCCGTGTGGCCCTCAGGTGTTGCGCTAGGCAACACCGGCTTAAACCTCCCTGTCCGGACCTGCCTGCCTGCCTGAGTGAGGAAATTAAGTAATTTGTCTTGCAAATGCTGCTGGCCCATACAGAAAGAAGGTGCTGATCGCAACCTTGTATTTCTTAGCCGGCCAATTCCTGAAGGAAAATCACTGCACGACTTGTAGCCCCACACAACGGTGTCGGTGTCGGCCTGTAGTTTCCCTCGCAACAGGTGCACCACACAGCAACCCTGCTACGGGTTCTACCTGCTACATTTATTCAGCTGTTTGACTTGTGTTTTTAACTCTTTCTTCAGTAAAAGTTGATAAAATGTCTTTTTTTTAATTTTTTAAAGTGCCTCATATGCACAGTGCTCTCTGCAATGACTCGGTCGCATGTGATGGAACACTGCTGATGTGTTCTCAGGTGCGTTTTAAATGCAAGGACACCATGTCAGAGTAATACAAGGCGTGGGCGTGGGGGGGGATGGAATCTCCTGCAGACTTCTCAGAATGTAGTCTGTTGCAGGAGATAAGGCTGTGTGGTGTTGAACTTGTTGAACCACCAAACTGGGTTCAGGGTGGCCGATTCGGACGTGTAACTGGCGGCAGCAGAGAGCCATTTTGGGACGGTGCCACAACACCTGTAAAATACATCTGCAATGGGAACATGATCTAGCTGGCCGTCAGCTGCTCGGGGACCCAAAGTCAAAACAATATGATGGCATCAAAATGGCATGAGGGTTGATTTGTGGCGAATGCAGCAGGTAGCAGAAAGATGAAGACTTTGCTCATAGATCTCGAAGCCCTGACTCTTAACAGAAACACAAATATGCCAAATTAAGATTTTTCTTTTCCATCAACTCAAAATCTATGTTGATATATTAAATATTCAAATGACTCCCAGAGGTGCATGGGCAATGAGACACATGCGGTAGGGTCGGACTATACAATGTTAATTTGGGTTTTATTTTAAGCTTGGGTTGGACGATACAAATCCCACACTACCGGAGCCACTTACAGTTTCTGGCGATACTCTGATGTCTGAGATCACCACAAAAAACGTTTCTTACACCAATAAGGACCACGCTATTGCATCTCACTCAGACTTGTAGTATAGTGGGATACTAACAGTTAGGCTAATCTAAAGGTGATTTTTAAAAACTCAATTACTGACACAGAGTACACTTGTATATGAGAGCAGGCGAACAAGAAAAGCTAATTAGAATTCTCTGTCGACAAGGGCACGAAAAAGCCCGGGGGAAAGAAGTGAAGCCCTGTTGCTCAGTGACGTGAGGACAGTGTTTATATGATTTCACGCCGAACCTGTTGCGAGTGGCGACGCTGCGGGGGAAGGGTCTGCGTGAGAGGTGGCTGAGGCGCTGACAGGAATGCCTAATGATTCATCCAGTAGAACCGAAACCCTCCTGCTGTTGCATAATTGGAGTAAGTGGTGAAGTGAACCCCACCACCACCATTGTTCTAAAATGGCTTCTGTGATGAGGAGAGAGGGCATCATACCCCGTGGAGGTAGTTTGTGGAAGATCTATTAAATGGAGAGGAAAAACAAGGTGGTTTTTTTTTTGGCTCCTGGAGATTTTGTCCAACTTATGGAGGTTTTTAACAGTTTAGATTTAAGGCAACAAATCAAGTTGCTTTTAACTTTCACATCTGGCACATTCACTTCTTAAGGAAGGAACTGACCCCCTGTAGTGGTTAGTCAAAAGATCATGAAAATTTTTTTTTCTTTTCTTTTTCTTTAAGTATGTTGTTAATGAACAGCTCTGGCAATCAGAAATGTATGGTCTGCTTTTATCAATGAAGGCTTTTGGATATGAAATATCAATATTGATTTTCCAAAAACGCACATATATTCTGTTCACGATGATATACAACCGGAGGAAAAGCGGCAAGCCCTTACATTAAGGGAAGATAACATCAGAATGTTTGGCGCTTTAGCGCCATACATGAAAACGCTAAACTACAAATATAGTTGCGGGTGAGTCAGTTAATCCATCGCTTGCTGCAGTTCTAATCCTTTTACATTATTAATGCAATGTACCCCTCACTCTCTCTCTACACAGTTAAAATCCTCTTGTTCTACGTGATATTCTACGGATGCTTGGCTGGAATTTTCATTGGGACCATTCAGGCACTGCTGCTCACGCTAAGCAACTACAAACCCACCTATCAGGACAGAGTCGCCCCCCCAGGTAAATATTTTCTCCACCTTCTTACTTTTGCCTTTTCGGGTGATCTCCTGCAGTAATGGATGTCTGATCAGCTCCTAAGTTGAAGCAAACCGCGCTTATCCAAAGAGTAGTTTTGGCTTGGGCTCTATCGCACTGATTAGACATGTTTTTTGCCAAGTGGTTCATGTAGTTAAAAATGGCTGCTGGGTTGTGCCCGACAGCCGCTACTCTATCAGAAGTCTTTCTGACCTTAGATGGGTTCAGCCATTTTGTCCTTCACTCCTCTCAGCCAGTCAATGTTTTCCCCCCTCGGGCTACAGGGGAACTGTTGTAGCTTACACCCATTGTGACTAAAAGGCTTCACGTGTGCTACGACTGTAACAGCTGACATGTTTACATGCACACATGTGGCAGCCAGAGTTTCACGATTCAGTTTTGTCTGTCACAGCAAAGAGGCCTCTAAGCTTGTTTTCCTGGTGAAGAATTCTAATCTATAATCTTGTGAAAACCTCACACCCTGCTGCAGTCACACACACACACTGAGCCTTTCGAAATTTCCTGCAAGCTCGGAGACGGTGCATTTTAATTGCCCAGCATTGTGTTGTTGTGCCAGTTCTTGTTTGCACAGCACATGCACTTGGCAGTATTTTTAGCAGCCGTTGTAAATGACTGGCTTCATGCACAAGGGTTAGTTTGTCTGCCGGTTTTTTGTCCGTCAGCCGTCCACGACTGTTGACAATCAAAGAGTAGCTTGGCAGAGGAAGAAATGCTGAGCGCTTTGAGCCGAAGCGAGTTTCCAGTAGTGGCAAGATAAAGGAAGCAGGGAGTAGTTAAAAATGTTTTTTCTTTTTTTTTTCTTCCAGCTCAAGCCCGCCTCTCACTCTGGGGCTAAAAGTTTCCATTGTGAGAGACACACGTGAGAGTGGATGGGTGGGGGCAGGGGATTGGTGAACTTTCACAAGCTGCCACTGAAATTCAAATGACTAAATGTCAGGTCTCTGTCTCTGTTGCACGAATACCTTGGGTCTAACTCTAATTTGTTGCGCATAACTCCGGCAACAAATAAACGGATCCGACAGGGAGCCTGGGAAAAGGTTCAGAACTGTCATGCTTCCTTTCACTCCTCTCACCCATCTCAATCTATTCATGCCACGCCTCGCCGAGGCGTTGTGCACAAGGTCTGTGGAAAGTTACTGCTATAAGGAGCTGACGGAGACCATCTGAGGAAATCCCCAAGACCCTACAGTGTGTCGTCCCAAGATAACAGACCAGAGACTCCCTCTGGGTTCTAATATACAGCGACATGTACAGCGTAGCTTCTGTCTGGAATTTAGTTCACTTCCAACCAAAATGTGTTTTTTTTGTTGTTTTTTTTCACAGCATTTTACCAATATTTTCCCCCCTCTTTTAATTTTGTATTCTTATCAAAACAATTGTATGTGTTTCTAGGTCTATCTCACACCCCACGCTCAGACAAATCTGAGATCGCTTACAGCAAGGCTGACGATGCTACGTTTAAGAAGTACGTCGACAGCATGAAGGCTTTCCTTGAAAAATATGAAGACGCTGTTCAGGTTGATCAGATGAAATTTGAAGACTGTGGAGGCAAGTATGAGCCAATCATCCAGATCTCTGGCTGGTCAGTGATGTAACATTCACGTATTTAGATCTATTAACAAAACACTCATAAGAAACATCTAAGCCTACAATAATTCTTCCAAAATACGTGGTGTTCTCCTAATTTCATGTATTTTAATTGAAGTAAAAGACCGTTGGTTTGCTTGTATGGTATTCAGGAATATTTACAGGTCTAATGTGCCTTTTCTGTACCATTTGCAGAGAGTCCTCAGTCATACACAGACCGTGGAAGTCTGGAAAGCGACTCAGGACAGAGGAAAGCTTGCCGTTTTCGCAAGTCTTGGCTTGGTAGCTGCTCAGGGGAAAACGACGCCAGTTTTGGCTTCAAGGAGGGAAAGCCGTGCATTATTGTCAAACTCAACAGGATTGTCAACTTCAGACCACGGGTAGGTTTACTGCACACTTACATTACACCTTTTGCTAGAGCCCTATGAAAACCTCAACATAAAGTAGAACAGGCACATGTAGAATGCTTATTGTAATTCCAAACCACGTTGTCTTGTAGTACTACTGCATATGTGAACAAAGTTGTCTCATTAATGTCTTCAAGTGTAGTCTTCAGCCCCAACTGACACCGACTCGGGCGGCAAGTCTGAAAATGAAAAGCATCAGTGGGTGTGGAGTTCTAGACCTCTGTAGGCCACTCCTACTCTGACTTAGGTTAGTAGCCTTAAGGCTAGCAGCTTAAAGCTACTAACCTAACACACCCGAATCTCTGAACAGTCGGCAGAGTTGAATTGTGGGTAATGTAGGTGCCAGATTTTGACAGGAAAGAATAACGAGGCAATATCTCTGCTGCTGCATCAATTTTTATCCTTTTTTTTTTTAAACTGTCCATCGCGAGTCTGACACTCTTACAGGAGTGACACTAAATCGGTGGAGTACTCCTTTTTCTTTTTTTTTAAGGGCACGTTTGAACCCTTGCTGCATTAAAGGTGGCATACAGTCAAATCACACTTAACTTGCACCAATTTTAAAACCACATTCTGCAGCAGGCTGCCAGCCACAATCAAAGCTAACCACCTGCTCAGGATGTTTATCAACCAGTCTATCCTTCTTTAGGCACCTGCTAACAACCAGTCACTCCCAGAGGCTCTGCAGGCCAGATTACAGCCCAACCTGATCCCCATTTACTGCAAAAATAAGGTATGTTTGTAATGACAGCCTCTGGTGACGTTAGTGTACGTCTGTCTCTGTATCTGTCTGTGTTGGTTATTCAGTTTTAAATAGAATTCACCCATTGTGTTTGCAGAGAGAAGAGGATGCAAGTAAGATTGGCGAGATCAAATACTTTGGCATAGGCGAAGGCTTTCCTCTTCAGTACTACCCGTACTACGGCAAACTGCTGCACCCCCAGTACCTGCAGCCTCTGGTGGCCATTCAGTTTACCAACCTCACTTTCAATCAGGAGCTGCGCATCGAGTGCAAAGTATACGGCGAGAACATCGACTACAGCGAGAAAGACCGCTACCAAGGACGTTTTGATGTCAAGTTCACAATCGGCTCGTGACCTCAGCCACGATGAGCACTCTCATTTTGAAACAAATAAAATGTAGAGCGATTTAAGAGTTCAGATAAACACCACTAGTCTTTGAACATTCATAATATACAGGACCTACACTTAATCTGTGTGCTTAACATTAGCTTTTCTGTGTTTGTCAAGGGTTAGAATGTAAAATACAAGCGTAGCAATAGCAAATATTTATTCTACTGTACATGAAAATATTCCTTGAGCCATGGGATGTGTTCATCTATTACTGTAAGACTGCAATTTCACTACTGACGTGTAGCGAGATGTGTTTCTGTCCCCAAAGTATTTCATCCTAATGTGGTTTCTATATATTTTTGGAGTGTCCAGTGCTGTAGTCTAGTCCTGTTGTAATCTGTCTTATGTCAGCTTTAGTGGTCCAAGGTGTGTGGGCGTGCGCTCGTGTCTGTGTGCAGATGTGTTAGAGAGTGTGTGTGTGTTAATGTGCTCTGACTAACTGAAATACTAGCTAATGCTAAGGTACTCTGAACCTTTACGGCCCATGTATGAGTAAACGACTGCGCTCCATGGAATCTCTTTTTGTGTTTCTTTCAAGTTGTCCAAGTTGACTGTGGAAGGATATACATCGATCAGCCATAACTTTATGACCACTGACAGGTGAAGAACACTTATCTTGTTCTGGAAGTTGATGTGTTGAAGAAGGAAAAATGGGGTTAAGTGTAAGTATGTGAGTGACTTTGACAAGGGCCTACCTGTGATGGTTGGACTGGGTCAGAGCATCTCCAAAATTGCAGCTCTTGTTTTCCTGGTCTGCAGAGGTCCAAGGAAGGAAGAACTGGTGACAGGGTCATGGAGGCTCATTGGGGAGAAGGCAGGCCCGTGTGGTCCGATCCAACAGAAGAGCTTCTGTAGCTGATTGCTGAAAAACCGAATGCTGGTTCTGATAGAAAGATGTCCGAACACAGCAGCATCACGGTGCCCATGCTGTCATAATGTTATGGCTGATAGGTTGTATTTGTACACCTTTTTCGTCGTCGTTGTTCACCTTAACTGTAGGATATGGTTTGACATTTGTTACTCTTACATCTGTTAATTCTTAATTCATAGTGTAGAGATTTGTGGGTCACCTCCACGGAAACAGTGGCAACTCAGTGCTTTGAAATCTGTTTTGCTGGAGACGTCACATGATGTGATGCTACTTACTATTGAATGTTTTAGCCATATTCATGGTGGAAGAATTTTATATTTATGCAGTTGTACATTTTTTTTTCAAAGTTTTAATGTATGAATCAAATACCAAAGTCGCTGGTCAAAATGTTAAAATATCAGAGGCAATGCAGTATCCCTTGTAATAAGATGTTTAGTTGGTGTGAAAATACTTAATTCAATGTTGAAGATCAAAACACTTGTCAGGAGTTTGCTCTTGTCACTTTATTTAATCTGCATAAGGCTGAAACAATAAACACAAATGAGACAACTGACGTCTGAAGTTCTCCTTTGCATTCACCCGTCCAAAATCTTGAAGAAATACTGCACCTGTAAAAGGCATTAATTGAAAATGAATTAGGGTGGCAACTGACTTAAACATCAATATTGCTAATATAACCTTTCTAATATTGCCTCTAATATTAGAAAAGTGACCTTGTGAAAGTTCAGAGCAAATTCTCCACCCATGCCCTTCCATTGCCACTATGTCCCTGTTTGGGGGGGGATGGCAGCTTAGTCAGTCACAGGCTAATGTTTAACAAGGAGGCATTTGTCCAGGCCACAGATCAGGAGTTTTCCTGAACAATGACGCTCGATGGGTCAGACCCACTCCCTGCCAAACAATGGTTTTGTTTCAAATTCCTCTGCCATACTTGTTCTCAAAACCAGTGCACTAAGGTTGCCCCAGCCCACAGAAGTCATGAGACTTGTCTAAAGACACGGCTTTGGGGGGGGGGTCTTGGCTAAATGCAAGGTGGTTGGTTATGCATGGACTGGAACAATGAGGAAACCTATTTTGTAGGATCTAAGGAACTACACAGATGAAATGTGGCTGTACGGTACATAGAGGGTACAATGTGCGTGTGTCAATGACATACCACCCACCTCTAGAACACTGTCTTCAGGGAGGTCTGTACAGTGGACTGCGTTTTTCACCTTGTCTTTGCCATAAAGAGCACGCAGTGTGGTTGGGCGAAGTTGCTGGGAAATTTCCTGTTGAATGAAAACATCTCTGTGATTTAGTTTGAATTGAATGCAGTAGCACAAATGTCAAGTCCTGTGTGGCCGATAGAGTGGAGTTCTGAAACAGAACATCCTGTACTGGTGTGTCACTAAGAAAGTGATTACTTAGCAACAGGACATGTGATCCTGTGTAGAGGAAGTGACAAAACACTAACTCTCAGCAAACCTTTTTACACACTGAATAGTGTGACACATTACCATAGCTTCCTATTTACCTTAATGTTAGATAGCAGTCTTGTCTCTTGCTGTAACAACAGGTTATACTACTTTCCATACCTCTCCTTTCTACTTGGTGCCGTTCTAAAACTGATCAAATAAAATATCCATGCCTTTAACTATTTTCTCATCATACTACCCAACAAATACATTATGGAGACACTTGAGTTCCAGGCAGCAGCTTTATCTTGAGTGTCTGCATTTCCTTTGAACATCACTCCCAAGGTCAGAGTAGGGTTCTCGTGCCCTTTGCTGTGCCTCCAGGACACGCAACCCTCCCACAGTTGCGTTTGGTCCATCAGGGGAGGGAGAATATGTGAATTACTTTGCCTAAAGGGAACCGAGCATTCCGCAACATATTGGGCAAAGCAAATCGCGTTTTTTTTTTAATGAAAAGTTTGATGTTTGAGCAGTAGTGTCAACATCAAAGCCAATAAACCGATCAAAGCTAATTGCTGTAATTGAACAAGTTAAAAATGCATTCACATCAAACCACGTCTGGCTCTCGGCAAACATTTCCTCTGTTCTTCATTCTCCAGTGGTTTAAGACAAAATGTAGGAACGAGTTTCAAGGTCATAAATCCACCTCCCCTACTCCAAACCAACTATTGTCTCTTAAAACAAAAACCTTGTGGGAAAACAAGTCTCCTGGCTCAAATAATTCTACTACACAACATTAAAAGAAACTGAAAGAAAAATAATTGTTGCAAGGTTCAAGGATCATGGGAACTGTGGGTCAACTGAGATAGTTGAGCTCTTTTCCAAAGAGTGTTACATGTTTAAGTTACACATTTGCTTAGAATGTTTTATAGTTCCACCATGTATGCAAACCGTGAAATGAACAATTATGTCAGGTTTGGTCAACTTGCTTTCTCAAGTTAATGGTTATTTTTGTCAAATATGTGCCACTCTGAAATTAGACAACTTTCAGAAATGGTTGCTACTGACTGGATGCCAAATTTGGGAGAACTAATGGTGTAGCTTTGTATATAAATATATGTTTGAAAAAGGCAGGAAAAAATGAATCGCAGAGAGTTAAGACATTAGCATTTATCTTATAGCACTGCTGTGTCTAAATACAACCTCAAAGAGATGCTAGCATGGCTGTAGTTGCACTACAGTGCACTAAATTTAGCAGAGTGGCCAGTCCACCAGGGACAACTGATATCTCTTTCCATAAAAGCATTACACAGATGGGTAAAAAATCAATAGGAATAGTAGATTTAGAACCAACATGATTCAGGGATCATAGCTTGGCCTCATGTAGCAGGATGTTCAGGCCTATTTGATCATCTCTTGCACTCAACATCTACTGTAACACAAAGTGAGGCAACACAGCATGTTGTGTAGCGATGATTTACTAAACTACTGATTTAAAAGGGGAAGTGTACGTATACTTACAACTATAAGGGAAAAATGCCTGTCTGTCCACACTGATTATCAGGACAAATCACAAGACAGTACAATCTCATGACTGAGTGCAATGCAAGGCAGCTAAGGGTGTGGAGGTGTGAATAAATGAGGAGGATCCTTTATGGGAAGATATATGACGCCTAGTTTCAGTGTCTGGCCTCTTGTGAGGGAATATTACAGTCAAATTGATCTACCATCAACTCTAATTTGATAAAGTGTGTTTGAGGTCAGGTAATTCAGCTGCACAGCATGTGTGTATTCACACAAGACCTGTGTTGTTTATAGATTAGTCTTTGGTCAACTGGAATTAAACAATAGCTTGTTCTTACCACAAACAACTGGCCCTTAAATATTAATAGGCATTCTGACCTCTTCATACAGCCTGGCTTTACAGTGTCTATGCAGTCCAATCTGTCAGCCTGATAATGGTGTCTGGAATGTCTTTACACACTGCATCTGACAAGAAAATGTACTGTACTTTGGTACTTAGGGCATGTAACATTGTTCTGCTGTCAGTGACCTCATCAGCTAGCCTGTAACACACTGAGATCTTCTCTGAGATCCTGGTGCTACGGTTTCCATTTATCTACCAAATGACTGAACTGCACTGAAGAGTAGGAGTGCAAATGTTTAGGTTGTTTGTCAGACAAAACAGAGGTGAGTCTTAGGCCGCGGAGTGATGAAACTGCTCGACCTCCTGGTTAGTCAGTAACGTTGGAAGCAATCAAAGGTTAGAGGCTTCAATGGAGAAAGAAGGCTGAAAACAAATGCTATCAGCTGAAGGACAGAATCTCTGGCAGCAGCCTGAACTATATCAAATATATTGGTGAATTTAACTAATACATACGTTTCCCCACTGATGCCACTTTTAATATGATACCCAAGCCATCGGGCAATTATAATCTGGTACAAATGTAAACGTAAAAATATAGCGATTTATTACAATAATAATAATACTACCACTAGTAAAACGATCCTAGTGTAATTCCCTATAATTTATTTAGAATTTGCTTTCTTTAAGATACAATTTTCAGGCTCTTCACTGAGTTGCTGTCATTTTTCTACAAAGAACAAAACAATTTGAAAGATTACACAATCACATAAACATACTACACACGGGGTCTTTAACGGTTACTGGTTATAAACCAAAGCGGAGGCAGATCTGGTCAGGGTAACTAATAACATAACAGAGGGCGGCTGCAAAGGCTTAATTATTTTGGCATCAACAAGCAGCAGTGATGTAGTGTCATGTGACCTGGAAATCATTAGCCAATTAACTAGCCCTTTTCCTGCTCTGTGGCTGCAATGGCAATAAAATTTTGACAGTGGCCTGGGAGGACTGATGGCTAAGGACAGGAAGCATAACAAACAATTAAATTTATAAAAAATCAATGATAAACAGGAAATTACAAGATGTAGAAAAGCAGAACTATTTTTAAAAAGACTGACAGCTGAGTCATGGACATCTGCTGAAGTTGTGCAGGTGTGTAGTCCCTCATTTTTATGGTAACTAGTGACTGGAGGCAGAGCTTCTCATCATTAGATTTCACATCACGCACTAGCACAGCCCTGCAGTACAGGTTCCACATTACCAGTGTGTGCCCACGAACACACACACACACACACACACACACTTATGTCATGTGCCAACTCTTATCCAATCACATAAGCCAGAAAATCTTTACTATGTACACTAAGCAGGGCCTAAAACAACATTCTTCAATTCATCACAAGTTTATTTTGTCTGATTCAGGATTTTTCAAAACCAACAGGTGTGTATTATGTTCCATGCAATCAGATTTGAACCAATCAGAGCCGAGTGACCTTTTCTGTTGCCTTTTTTTGACAACAAGTGCATTTGAAGAACTCAGTTCAATACAAGGTGATTGATGAATAATAATTTGCAGATGATACATTGATTTTCACCACATTTAACCCAAATTTTGCCACTTGACTTGCCTGAACAGCCTTCTAGTATAGAATATAGTGAGGAAACAGCATATTTGATATTATTTGACTCACTGGATCGGCAGGCCCACAAAAATCCCTGAATGACTTTGGTGTGTCAGTGCCATGGATCTCTAGGACCATGCAGGGTCCAGAACACAGCTCATTCACCATACTCTGCAGGGAGAGAGTGGAAATACAGTGAAAACCTTTAGATCTTTACTCAGATGAAGAATTACACTTATCAGGGTTATACGCTACGCTACTCCACTTCAAACGTGTGGTTATTAACTAAATCTGTGAGACTTTGTCACTCTTCTACATCTTTAGGAAAGATTAGGCAGAGTTTGTGGTTTTATTGTCAAAAGTAACAACCGACAGAGCTGCGATGCAGGTACTTACTATGATGGCACTGCAACATCGTGCGTATACTCACAAGATACTCTGTGACGACGCCTTTGTAAACTTCATAGAATTCTTCTGCATTTGCCCGGTCCACGTTGAACTGTGAGAAAGGAGATATGACTCGTGAAAAACAAGCGCAAATATGAATGGAACATGGATAATGCGCTGACGGAAAATAAATATGAAAAAAACAAACAGGAGAGGTAAAATCAAATGAAAATGCTTCGCTTATTGTATGTGCTTTGAATTGGGACAAAAGCTCCATTATCACACAAGATCATTTTGCAATTTCCGCAACAAATTACTAACTAATGTACAGTATTAAGAATGTCAATGATATGATATCCTATTCTTAGAACAAAGGCCCTGCATGAACTGCTAAAATTCACTTACTGTATTCCCATTAATGCACAACGCGGGTCTGCATGTGGCTACAGTGATAAAACTCTGATTGATTTCTTTTTTTTTTGTCCTACAGCCCAGACTGCGTGTTACATCTGATGTGAACAAATGAATGGACTGTGAGAGGTCACTGTTTGCAGCAGTGACGCTCACTTCAACTACGGGGTCAGGTTGGATCAGAGAACGTCAATACAGTGCACATATTAGTTACATGAGTACAGGCCCGTTTCACAGCAGGCATTTTGACTTGTCAAAGCAGGAAAAGCACAGGTGTCAGTAATAACATTAATGATGGCTCCATTCCATTGAGTGTCCCAGTAAGCTATGTCACTGAGTGAGCATACACAATACACAATACCAGAGCCCTTGAACTGGCTCTCCTAAATGGAATGCAGCCAGCATTAATGTTATTCATTCCCCTTTTCCTGCTTTGACAAGTCAAAATGTCTGCTGTGAAAAGGGCCAATAGCTGAGATAAGTGGGCACATGAGCAGAAAACGACCATAGCACGTTCAACTTATACCATCTGAAGGGCTGAGATTTCAAACCCGGCTGCAGATATGGAGTTCAGGATTTTCCCAGTCAGACCTGCGAACACATCAAAGCAGTTCAAATATTTGAGCTTTTATAATCCTTTGGTTTACACAGATTGATAAGTAAAGTGTTTACGGCTACAATAAACTCTTCAGTGTGATCCTAACCACAGCGTTCCGGCAGCAGCAGTCATCACAGTTAATTTAAAAAAAATAACATTATTCTTATTTATATGAAATGATTAGCTATTATTACTCAATGTGCTGTGAAGTCATCATAATGCACCTATTCAGGCACAGGTGTTATCTTATGTTGCAGTGACCTCACATTGTGGTGTCTCCTTCGGACAAACAACAGTGAGATTGTCTTACAGATGTCCTGTCTATTGGAGGAGAGGAGCCCTTATTTTTGTCCACACAGTCAACACCGTAGTAAGCGAGATACAGAGCCGCAGCGTTCTTGTCACCGCGGCTGTAAATTATTGTAAAAATGGTTCAGCCACAGCGAGGAAGGTGCAACAGTGACAGTGAAGGTCAGACTGCTGCAGACACACATAATTGAAAGAGGGCGCCAGTCTGGTAATCTCAGTCTGACATCCTGATAAAAAGCAGCCTGCGTACTCTTCAGGCAGGATACGAGGCGTCTACATTTTCCGTTCATTCTAAACACTGCTGTGTGTAATCATGACTTTTAGTTTGGACCAGGTGTACCTCTCTTATTTGGGTAATCATGCGGTCACAGTCTAGTTACATGGTTATTAGGTAAGTAACCACCTCCTGAGCCCTCTGTGCCCTCCCCAGGCAGCAGCCAGCAGCCTGCCTAGGATAGACACACATTCTGTGCAGCTCCCAAAAGCAGCTGGTGCTGTTGCTAGGAGATCCTATTCTGGGTGCCTGGCAACAGAAGCTTCTCTATTCCAGTCATGTCTGAGTGCATTTTCAGTCACAACGTCCTTTGTCACCGCTGTGATTGGCTGTGCCCTGTACACGTAGCTGTTGGGTAATTTGGCATCTTAAGTGATCTTCACGGGAAATCAAATCAAGCTTTTTGATGCCATTTGTGTTTGAACCGACTGGCATTCCCTTACCCCTCAGACTGGGTTACTATTTCTGCCTCAGACCAAAGGTTGCCTGAACTCTGAATTATTTTACTGTAACAACAATGACAGTGCTATAATTTGAGCAATTTGGGACCTTTTTAACAATGCAACTCCTAACCCTTGGAATCGAGCAAAATAATTTAAAATACAAAGCCAGAATTATTGTTATGGGCTCAGCTTTTGCTGCGCTACCTGTAGACTTTCTACAAGACTATTCCGATAAAAAAGAAAAACGGACTGAAAATGAACAGAGTCTGGCAGACAGACAGCAGACCAGCCAACAAATAAGTAAGAGTGATTTGAGCGATGAAGATAGTTGTTGCCTTGTCAAAACACGTGCAACTGTTCAAACGAGGTAATGTAGACACAAAATACAGCAAGTTTCTCACCTCGGATTTACTCAAAAATGGATATTGTTGGGTAGGAGGACAACAACATTTTCAGATTGGCCGCCATCTCTTTACAACTTGAATATCAGAAGACAAAGGGCAGCCCAGTGTGTGTGCTAATCACATCTTGGTGAGCAAAAGCGCTGTGCGTTACACTGTAGACAGCAAGGCCTGCTTGAAATAATGTCTGTGGCAAGCAAATACCTATTAAGCTGCCGGACCACAATGAGCTCAGACCAATCTGGGGGTTGACTTTGTAAATTGACATAAACTCCTCCTCGGATACAGGTGTACAGTAGTTGAACTAATAACAAACAACAGGGTGCAGTGCTTGTTGTTTAACAGACGTTAACAGAACTAAGAAAAGTGAACGAGACATGAGAGATCGTGACTAAATTATAACACCGCTAGTGTGTACTGCCTAGAATAAATGATAACCATAATCAGTAACCATGGGTATTAATTGAAATATCCATACAAATGCACACTATGCTTTGGAGTGATTTAAGTTCAACAGTTGCTCAACTGTGCCCTGCAGCTAAACAAAGCATGCTCATACTCAGGTAGGTTTCTTAAATTTTTTTTTTAACCTTTTGAATAAACACTGCAAGCAAAGACGTGCATGTCCCAATCAAAATGTCATCTCGGCTCACAACGCTCCAAAGTTCGTCTCATCAGATTGTTCTGCAGTAAATGCTAGCTGATGCTAAGCAAATATTACGTTTACCATGATCAACATCTTAGTTACATGTTAGCATGCAAAAATGAAAGATAGACATAGAAAGCACAGATACATTCATGGAAACTAAATATAAACCTGGTCCAATTCAGATACCAAAACAATTCCCATCAAGGATAAGCACTCACATCAGAAATAAAGATGGCATTTATTTATCTGGGACCATAGTGAGCTTGTTTATTTGCATAAACTGCATCTGGAATTATATGTCCATAACAAGCAGTCAAAGTCTCTCCTCTGTCAACAACTTTCTGTGCACATACTTCAGCTCTGCCCAGAGAATTTCACATTTCACAGGTCAGAGCTCTAGTGGCATGCTCCATGAACAGGGATCAGGGCAGGGATTTGGAAAAATCCAAACCCAAATTTGGTGACACAAACACATTAACAGCAGGAGGTGGAATGGGAGAAATAAATATAGTCAGTGGACTGCATCATTTACAGACAGAGTAGAACAAAGATAGATAGATAGAAATATCTGTGGGCTGCAAATAGATGGGTATATGTCCCCTACCTTCGGATATGGCGTGAGGTTTGATGATGCAGCATGTGCAGTTTGTATAGGTGGCTGTATTTGAAGGACCATGGCCAATTGTGGATGGGAAAAAGAATTCAAGCTCCTGATAAAACAAACAGAATAAGAAAAAACTTTAGAGTGCATAACCATTTCTGGGACTGAGGCACTTATGATGAACATGAATAAAGCTATCAGGCTAGCTTCACATCCTTACTCTTGCTGCTGCAGCAAGTGAGTCGGAGCCATGCCCAACATTTTTTATGCCATCTGTTCCAAACTGGGCTCGGGCACTCTGCGGCGCCTCCTTCCGCGCCACAGCGGAGTCTGCAGGTCCCAGGAGCCTCCTCCAGATAGACATGGCCTCATCACCCATCAGCTCCATGGCAACCACAGGGCCCGAGGACACAAACTGCACCAGGTTGCTGCAAAATGGAGCAATGACGGGATAACTCATTCATGTAAATGAAATCCCTACCAGCGGTAGCTTAGCTGTGTCACTGTGTCAAATGTCACTAAAATGTCATTAGGATTGTTGCCACGCGTTCTGTTAATGACAGTGGCCTTGCTATCATCAGACATAGTTCTCTGCACTCACTTGAAGAAAGGCTTTGACTGATGTTCCACATAAAAGTCTGCCGCTTGACTCCTGTCATGTAAGAAAACAATAAACCATGTTAATGAGTGGCCAAACCATCTCAGGGACTCTTTGTACCAAACTGACAAAGACATTTATAGATGTCAATAATATGTCATCTCTTACCCGAGTGAAAGGCAACTGTGCGAAATTGGTCCTCTTTGGTTTGTAAGATTTTAGTTTCTTAATTGTTTGGAAAAAACAATAGTTCTGAAATAAAATATAATTTTACCACAAACACTGATGTCGTGTCCTCAAGTCAAAGTTTTACTTGAAGTGTAACTCCACCATGAAATTCAAATCCTCGTAACTACATGTGTGGGCCAGGGGACCTGTGGGAGACTTGACTGGCACTGATTAGAGTCCTTTTTTATATACATTTCATGACGTTGATATGTCAAAACTGGTTCAGGGCTGATTATTCATTTTGTAAGAAATGATTAACACCAGCATTGATGTGTTTCATCACAGCACAGTCATGTCATTTAGTTAACAGTTCAAAAAGCACATTGAAGTGTGCAGAAGCTCTTTAAGTATGTCAGCTAAAATGCTTCATGCTACTTCACACTGAATGTAAAAGTAAAGTAACCATTATACTCGTTGCTATATCTGAGATGGGTTCGACAATATAATTGCACCATGAATGAGCACCCGATAAAACCGTTAGTAGTTAATTAAATGCCAACCTTGTATGCCTTTTGGCTCACCATATGTGCCCAATAAGTGTGAGAAAGCAGAGCCACCCATCTGTTTATGTGAGTCCACTGGCACCAAACAGCTTGTGACTCCCTCTCTGACAGGAGTTTGTCCGATACGTTACCACAGTATGACTTGTCGTACTATTAGACACTCTCACCAGTGAGGCTTTGACCTTACCACGTAAGCTGGGTCATTTTGGCTTTGGTCACAATCAGGTTGGAGGAGTATATCAATTCGAGGACATCCCCGATCTTGGTAACTACATCTGGCTTTATCAAGGCAAGAGTTCTGGAAAAATTGAGAAAATGAATGAAGCATAGATGATGTTTGACATATAAAGCAGTAAGAAGCTCAAGATCAGACACTTTCCTGCTTTCAGTGTTTATAATGTGTAGGGCTGAGTATTATCAAGTCAAGTCAATTATATTTATAAAGCTCAATATCACAAATTTGCCTCAAGGGGCTTAGACCCTTAATTTTCTTTCTTTTCTTAATTAACTGTAGTTTATTTGGGCATAGCTCTTGAGTTTGTGATGAAACTTGAACTTTGCCCTATTTTGTTAAATAGGAAATGTTCTTTGGAGGAAAACAAAGAAATAGGAGAAAAAAAAAATCACATCACAAATAAATCACAAATAAAATGTGATTTATCAAATGACTTGAGGTCAAGATTGTCAAACACAAAGTCATGCTGCTGGCTTTTATGTTAAGAATTTGAATGACAGCTGTTTAACAGCAGATGCTGTGGACTTAATCACTCAGCCTACACAATCATACCTTTCTTTTTTGCTGCCAAGTTTGTTTGCAGTGTACTGATCTCCATAGTCAATCAGGTTAAGCTGTCGTGAGAACACATTTACTCGATTCCCAACGAACAGGTCCTCTGGATGGAGGTCGTCATATTTGGTCCTTCTCAAAAATATTCGCTGGTTTTTTACATCAAACTGCACATAAAAACAAATACATTGGCAGTTTACTAAAATTAACTAGTATCTAACTTAAGAAGTCTATGATTACAATGAAAAATATCCCAGCTAGCATATAACGCTCTGTGCTTTGCAAATGTAATCAGGCCCAAACTTTCCAGAAGCTTTTACTATAGTACTTGAGAAGTAGTTAAAATGTGAAAGAAGCATTTGTTCTTGCATAAAGATTCTACTCACATCGGATTAATTTACAATTATTTGACAAAAAAATACATAAACAGAATAACATCTTGCCCTATAAGCCCTCTTAAATATTCACATTTTGAGGCTAAAAGATAGATAAATTCTACAGTAGCCCTGCCTTTATAAGTGGACTAACAGCAAATTGAAAGACTATTAACTGCAGTAGCAAATGCTCACCATTTCCACGGAGTCATCTTTGGGGTAGTGGAACAGTTGGTAGCGCCGCAGGAGAGCTGCAGTAGGGTCATACCACTCAGCAAGAAAGGCGTAGCGATCCTCCTGATAAAGTCAAGGAATATATCAAATAAGAGTAATGGGTAGGCAGAAAAGACCCAGACTTTGTGTAGGCCTTACTCCCAGATATGGATGCAAATGGTTTTAGAAAAATCCCAAATGATGAAAGGAAAACACTGATAAGCATGAGTCCAAATTATTAAAGTTAAAGCAGCATCTCTGTCCGAGTCCACAGCTCCACATCGGAGTTTTTGCTTGTTTAGCCCATTAACTACAACTCACATACTTTAAATCACTGTTTTTCTACTATTTTTTATTTTTTTCTAACTATTTTTCAATACATGCTTTTTGCATCTCCCCATCTTCTTGTCAATCTGTTTTGTCTGCGATAGTCAACTTGCAAAAACTTGAAACATGCAATGCAGTCAACATCAAGTCTACATTTATTTTTGTTAAAGTTATGCAGTGCAGACTTTTCAAATCTGAAAAAATCAACTGCACAACAATAATGTAACGTTGACAAAAATGTTCATTGCGTTGGCTTACCCAATTCTGAAGAAAGTTTCAAGCCTCTGCAAGCTAATTTAAAGCATCCAAAAACACTAATATAATCTTTAAAGAGCTGAGTTTAGTCACGAGGCAGACTGTGGTAGGTAAGTTTTTCTCATTTAGCAAGACTGGGTTCTTGCAAACCCAAGGTTAAAGGTTTCAGGAACTTGTCTTCTGCTCATTGTTACATTGTTAACATTGAAAAAGCCCTGTGACCCTGACTGAGGGTAGGCAAAGAAAATAAATAACTTCCCACCTCTGAGAAAATGTAGGTACAATATAAACTGAGTATTCAGATACAGGGAAATGAAATAACCTTATAAAATAACTTACCCAGGAACTATTTAGCACACACAGATTCACAGCATACTGGAGGGATTTCTGATGTTTATTTAGCTCACCCGCTACCACAGCAAAGTCAATACTCATGGACATTGAGACAAGACGGTGCCCCAGATTCAGTATCTTGCTCGAGGGCACTTAAAAACAGAAGGTGCTTACTGTAACATTATCGCCTCTTTCACCACAGCAACCTACTATTCTGTGTTTCAAATTAAACTAACTTTTAATGGTAGTCAACAAGCTAGCATCCAGTTTGTCACACTGATAGTGATTCCATAACTGAATCATGTTAGTGACTCAGTTCCTGCATTTCAGTAAAATGTACTATTTTTTTTTTGAGTCATTCATTTTTGTCAGAGGGGGGTGGAACAAACGAAAGATATATATACAGTATATATATACACCGATCAGTGAAGTGGAGAACATTGATTATCTGGTTACCATGGCACCCGTCAGTGGGGAGGATATATTAGGCAGGAAGTGAACATTTTGTCCTCCAAGTTGATCAGCTGAAGCAGGAAAATTGGGTTTGCGTAAGGATGTGAGCGACTTTGAGAAGGAGGACCTAACTGCGATGGCTAGACGACTGGGTCAGAGCATCTCCAGAACTCCAGCTCTTGTGGGCTGTTCCCAGTTTGCAGTGGTCAGTACCTACCAAAAGTGGTCCAAGGAAGGAAAACCGGTGAACCGGTGACAGAGTCATGGGCAGCCAAGGCACATTGATGTGCATGGGGAGCCAAGGCTGGCCCATTTGG